>JAOSBN010143525.1:0-25519 GCA_027563595.1 Erythroxylum suave | reverse complement strand
TGGTTTCGTTCGAGCCTGACTCTCACCAAACTGCTGCAGTTTTTTAAGGTTTTCGGCACAGAACCTGTGAAGTAGTTTCTATCTACAGTGAGATTTTTCAATGTGCCCCTAATGCATAAGTTCTGTGGTAAATGGCCAGTGAGTCTATTTTCAGACAATGACAAATATATCAGTTGTGTAAGATTATTCATCTGTGGGGGAAGAGAACCTGAAAGTTGATTGGTGAACAATCTTAGATCGGCCAGGAATTTAAGTTCTCCTATCCCTGAAGGGATGGATCCTGAGAGTCTATTCTGAAACACGGCAAGACCTTTTAAGTTTGTTAAGTTTCCAATGGACGTGGGGATTGGTCCTGTCAATCTGTTTGCTGACAAATCAAGAAGTTCAAGAGATCTTAGAAGTCCAAGTTCTTCAGGGATACGACCCGACAAATTGTTTTCGTAAAGGTGGATTTTGGTCATGCTACTCAAGTTTCCTAAAGAAGTAGGAATTATGCCAGTGAGAATGTTTCGTGAAAAATCAAGGAGTTCTAGGGACTTCAGGAATCCAATTTCCTGAGGGATGGATCCTGATATACTGTTTCCATCGAGATGAATGCGCAATAAGTTGGTCAAGTTTTGAATAGAAGGGATGGAACCTGTGAAATAATTGCTGGACAAATCAAAAGAACTAAGAGATGTTAGAAAGCTTAGCTCTTCAGGAATGGAACCAGAAAGCTGATTGACACCAAGCCACATGTATGACATATTTGCCAATTTTCCAACCTCCAGGGGAAGTTTCCCAGAAAGACGATTGTAGGACAAATCGAGCAGGACAAGTTTGGAAAGATTACCAATCTGTGGTGGTACAGATCCGTAGAATGAATTGAGGGAAAGATCAAGATGAATGAGGTTAGGGAAAGAAGAGAAGTTGAGATTTTGAAGTGTACCCGTCAAACCGTGAAGTGAAAGGTTGAAATAGGCCACACTTCCAGAGCTATCACAGGTTATTCCTTTCCAGTTGCAATGGCTACTTCCAGTCCAAGAAGAGAGGACCAGTTGACTTTGGTTGTCAAGAGTGGATTTCCAATTTAACAGAGCCGTTGCTTCGACCTCTTCCCTGACATGACTATTATTTGCAGGAACAGTAGTGGCAGGTGAATGACATAAATTCATAAAGAAAAAGAGAGTGAGAATGGTAGGACAGTGCAAGAAGTGGAGTGAAACATGTTTTTTCGACACCATCATCAGGACCAAAGTCATTCCGATTTAATTAAGGTTAATCCCTCCAGCAGATTATATAGGTTCACTGGTAAATTCAGGTTGCTTAATGGAAACATTAGCCAATTGAAGTTATACAGAAGAGTTAAGTTTGCTTGTGTCAAGGAGACTAACGTCCTGGATAGAGTCATCTTCCCAATTTACAGTCTTCCCCGTCACAGAAGATTCTTCACCATTCTTCGCAGCGACCTAATAAGTCTTCAGTCTAAAAGTCGTAATGGCAATGATGGTCAATTGTTTATGTATATAATTATACCAATTGACTAATAAAATGTTCTTCAGGTGCAGAAAAATTCAGGGAAGTTGGTATAATTTACAACAACCGTTTGATATTAATTTATACTAGTATATCATTGTTAGCAGTGAAGGAGTGTATCATCCCAAGTAGGAGATCGTTTAAGATCTAGTATGGTTGAAAGGTAAAAATTTATACTAGTATTAATCAATTCTTAATTAATTATTTTTAATCATAATATTAATCAATTCTTAATTAATTATTTTTAATCATAATTTTTAAAATTTTTTGAAAATTGAGTTCATTTCTCGTAGAAGTCATGGATAATGATGATATCTCACAAATTTACTTCAGGTCGGTAAACTTCGCCGCTAATTTTTACTAAGAACTATTGACGCCTATTTTTACGACTTTCACTATTCTGTTGGCAAAAATCAATTTCTGTCGCTAATTTATTATAGAATTTTTTACTAAGAACTATTAATGCCTATTTTCACTATTTTTCGACAAGTTTATTGAAAAAAATCAATTTCTGTCGCTAATTTATTATAGAATTTTTTTCATCAGAAATTTCTCACTGGTAATTTGTAGTTTTTTAAAATGATATTTCTTTTTTTATAATAAATTTTGAATTATGGGCGGAGCTTTCCAATTACAGGATCATTACGTTCTCCAACAATAGGAAAATAACTTGATGTCAGTCACATGTATACGATTTCATTCGTCAATGAAAGTCAAAAGTTAACCCCGTTTTCACGCCACGAATTATATACAACGACTTAGAAAAGAAATAAAACTTGACTGACTTGTTAAATCATATACAATGACTTGGGAAAGTAAAAAAAGAAGTTGACTGACTTGCTCGGCGTGGTAAGAATGTCGCTCGTTAGTGTGCAGGACGTCCTTGCAGCCCCTTTTCTTTACGTGTCTAAGGTTAACCCAGTTCATATCGAATAGCTTAATTATGTTTTAATGAAGATGGCGACCTTCGAAATTAAACACAAAGCAATTAGTGTAACAGACAATCAAAGTTTGTTAGATTGATTCAACCAATGTAAATTAAAAATTTTAATTTGTTGATTTCTCAAATTGGCTACTATAAGATCGTTTTTTCCCTAGAAATCTTACGTGAATAGCATCGCAATTTCACTACAAATCTTCAACCTTTTACCCATAAATTTTTAAGACATGTATACTACGCTTGAAATGATTGAAAATAGAGCCCTTTTTATTGTATTTATATCACATTTGACTCTAATGATAAATTAGAAAATTTAGTGTGAGATAATCTGAAATTTAGCAATGTAAAAAATGATTTATAAATATTTCAACTAAATCTGGATCTTATTGAAAATAGGAATTCGAGAGATTCAAGTAAAATTTTATGAATATTTAAATTACAAATTAATTAGTACATGCAAGTGTGTACAAAAGTAATTTTAAGTAATATAAAAATAATTTAGACAATATCAGTTATGATAGTAATAATAATTATTGGAATGATGGTTATTTATCTAATTTAAATTAAAATTTAGCAACATTTTTAGAATAATATATAATTTGCACGTAAAAATATAATCTTGATACCAATAATAAAATTTTTATATTAATATTAAGTGTCTAATTCTATTTGAAAAATTCAATATAATGGTTGAACCGCTTAAATTTAAGATTTAACTAATTTTTGATTTCTCAAATTCTAAAACTGTTTTAGATTCTAGTATGATTGATATATTAACGTAATAAAATATGTATGTAAATCATGCCTTATTAATGTAGTTTGATTTATTTTCTTGTAGTTTTCTTTGTTTTTGAAACCGGTTAAGTGCATTTATCATAATCGTACATGTATTTGACTTATAATGATATTTACATGAATAAGTTGAGAGAACTCTATAAGCAGAGAAAAAGAAGTAAGCAGGAGTGTTAGTTCTTTTAGCCCTATGTCTATTTATAATAAGTTTTGAAATTTTTAGAAATTAAATTATAATTTAATTAGAATTAAGATTAATTTAAGTTAAATACTAACTAAAATAATTTGATATCTCATATTTGTTCTTATTTATTAAATATCTCACAATTAAACTTTAAAGTTTCTTAAATTTTACAATCAATTTCAATTTGATTAAATTATTTTTTTGTCTCTTCACCTACTCTTTGTCTGTAACGTATTAAATTGTTAAATATGAGGATAATAGATATAAAGCATAACCTTATATCCTATTTAAGATATATGAATTATCATAATTTATCTTTAATATTTTAATTAAATAATTTATATTAACAAAGCAAGATCCCCATCTACCACTGTATTATATCCAACTAAATATTAGAAATGTTAAAGTAATTTGAACTAACCATTTTATACACAATGTTTACATAATTCAATCATTTCATCATATAATATTTCACAAAACATAGAACATATAATTAATGTCTATTATTCAATTATATTAGTTCTCTATCATTAATAATTGATTCAATTAATAACATTTGAATATCATCTCAAAATGTCATTATACCTTAGCCAATAATTTTTTTGTATCAATATTAATGAAAAATGGAATATTCTAATTTTTTAAATAGAATTTGCATGTCAAGTCAATTTAGAGCTTCTTCTCTAGCAAGCTTTAACGTGCCTGTGCTTGGGATCGAGTCCAAGGACGGTTCTCAGGCAAGCTAACCTCACATGTTTCCTTAAATATCTTCATACTTTAATTTATGAAATTATTTACTTAATTCATAAGAAAGAAATATAATATGCATTAATCTTTTACGTTCTACTAATACCTAGTTTCACTAGAACAATAGTTATTAATAATTTACAGAGAATGCATAAATGTAATATCAATTTTATAATTATAATTTTTCATATTTTATTTGCAATGTATATTTATCATATGAACTTTAATTAAACAAATATACATAAGATACAAAATTTATTTAGATAATTACGTCGTAAAAATTACAATCAACTAATTTGATATAAAGTATAACACAGTAATATCTTATAAAATAAGACTTTCACCTTATATTTACCTTAATTTCCTCTAAGTCTGCTAAGGAAAAATTTCCCTTTATTAAAAAATGTTTCTTAAAATTAATAAGACTAAAAAAGGTTTGTATCTGTTTACACTGAAAAATAGGTTTGGCCCATTTTTACTATCTTGGGCCGAAAATCCAAAACCCAAAGAAAAGCCCATGGTTCGAAGTTTAGAGGAGAGCCACTAACCTAGGCCCATTAGAGTTCGGTGTCTAGCAAAAGGGGACGTAGTAGAGTTTGAATGGGAGTAGAAGATTGAAAGTCCAAATTTAAAGAAGGGATAAGAGGATAAGATGATGGACACCAGCCAACTTAATCTTCATCTGATAAGATGAGGATTATTAGAACTTTATCTTTATCTAATAGGATAAAATTTTATCAAGATTGCAAGTTCAATTGGAGTAGGACACTTAACATCTTTGGCTATAAATAGGAGCTTTAAAGAAGAAAAAAGGATCCAACCTCTGACAAATCAAAAGCCTGGCACTTCAGCAAGTGTTCGCATTTTTTTAGCTTATTTCTTTTTCAGTAAATCCTTTATTTTTCCTAGCCTAACATTTTTCTTTCCATTTGTCAATAGCTGCTTCTTTCAATTTTTAGTCATTGCGTTTTGCCAAATTGTTTACCAATAAAGCAAAGTTCTTTCTGTTAGCTTTTTGTCCCTTTTCTAGCAATACACGGTCGTTTTGATTTTCAGTCAGTGTACAAGGCGCAACAATCTTTTTTCATATTTTTCCTAGTTTGGAAACACTTTAATTTTTTGGCACGCTCGCAAACCTAACAAAGAGCTACGTGTTGTCCTTTAGTCAAATAAAGGCCAAACATATTTTTGGCACGCCCAGTGGGACCCACACAATGATGAGAACAAGGTCTAGTAAGAGTACTAACGTTTCCCTCGATGGAGGCGATGATATAGAAAACGTTGCAACAGCAACGCTGGAAGACCAACCTCAGCCTCTTGAGTTGAGTTGATCGAGCAACATTGAGATCCTTTTAACAAAAGTTCTGAAGGCCATAGAGAAATCGACAGCTCTCTTAAACACTATGGGGAGCAACCAAAAAGAGATTTTGGCTGCAATCACTGGATCTGCCATGCCAAGAAAAGACAAAGGCATAGGCGGAGGAGAAACGAGCAAGAAGTTACACTAGGCTGAGTCGCAGGCCAGTAAGTTACCATTGGCCGTGGAAAACCAGCTAGTAGTGGTTACGGTCTCCCCAAACAGAGGTGAAGGGTCGCTAATCAAGGCAACCGAGTTCGGAGAAATTTCTCCTGTGAAAGTGCTCGGGGGCAGTCCGTCAGGATTGACAGCCCCAACAAGGAGAAACAGCCGGTGACCACTTACCAGCCACCGCACAGAAGAGATGAGACACCGAGTGCTGCCATGCCTCTGGTATCCATTAACCACAAGACCGCTGTCCAGCTCCACAGCTATACGGAACCAGCATCTCAGCCTCACCTCTATGAAGAGCGGGTGAGCTTAGGGGGCAATGAGAGTTTGGTGACTAACCAGATGCAAACACTCCCAAGGAGTACAAGTCACCTGGCTGTTCAGCAGCCGGTGACCATGGGCTAACCAATGCACGGGCAACACACCCACGCGATCGATCCTATGACCAGGGACGCACTTCGTGAGATCGCCCAAGAATTGTATGGCCCTGAGTTCAATCAGATCGTCCGATCTGAGTTTAGGAAACCCTATCCTGAATTCATAGACAGAGCAACCTTTCCCAGGGGTATAAAAATCCTAGACTTCACGTTGTTTTTTGGGGAAGACGAGCAGTCTTCCATCGAGCACATAGCAAGGTTCACTACTCAGTGCTCGGAATTCTCTAGCTATGACAACTACCAGTATCTGCTGTTGAAGTTGTTCCCGAGTTTGTTAACTGGAGCTACTTTCTCTTGGTATGTGTCACTACCAAGGGACTCCGTGTTCGGCTGGGCAAATATGACAGGAGTCTTCCATGCCCAGTTTTACAGCAGTGAGCCCGAGGTCAGTATTGCGGACTTGTCCAGGCTCACTCAGTGTGTTGGAAAAAGAGCAGATGACTTCATTGCCAGGTTCAAGAGAATGAGAAACAAGTGTAGGATTAACATCCCAGAGACTGAGTTTGTAAAGATGGCATAAAAGGGGTTAGACCTGGAGTTGAGGAAAAAATTTCAAGGGATAGACTTAAGAGACTTTTTCGAGTTGGCTATGAAGGTGACAGAATACGAGGAGCTACTTAAAGAAGACCATAAGCTCAAAAAGCAAGCCATGGGGACCTATTTTAAGGAAGTCCACAATGCTGAAGTAGAGGTTGCTATAGTTGCCGTATCCGATACTGGAAGCGTAGTATGCCCACACCTAGCAAAGATGCCTCCTGGAGTGCAACAAAACAGTGACAAGAGGGGGAATAGATGCACGTTCGATATAACTAAGACATCAGAAATTTTCGATTATCTCATAAAGATTGACTTTATTTCCTTGCCGGAAGACCACGTTCTGCCCACCAAGGAGGAGATGAAGGCCAAAGATTATTGCAAATATCACAATGCGTGGACTCATTCTACCAACATGTGTTGGGCCTTTAGGAACGTAATTCAAGATCGCATCAATAGAAAGATTCTCAAGTTTCTAGAGGAGGCAATGCTTATCGACAAGAACCCATTCCCGGTAGGGTCAGTGAATGTAGCAAGTATCGATATGAGAAGTTGGCTCAACTAAAAGAGAAGGGAAGAGCATACGAACCAGGTGTGGAGGCCTAAAAAGTCGAACACGTGGAAAAGGGAAGACGGTCTCACTATCGCGACTAAAGGAAGAGTCAGTGCACTGGAAAGGCTCGGTAGACGGATTACCGAAAATAGCAACGAAGCTGGTGACCAGTCAGCCTCCTGTACTGATAGTCACCGTAAATTTGTCAAGCTACTGATGCCCAGAACAACTGGAGAGTGGATTCGGGTGGAAAGAAGAAAGAAGAACAAGAAGGAAATATCTACTGCTATACAGAAAAACGCTAGAACAAGAAAAAGAAGGTCGCAGCGTAAGAAGTTAGCCCAGAGATTGTTCCGAGAAAAAGAAGAACTGGAGGCGAGACTTTAGAAGCAAACTATAGCTCACTTGGCGGAAAAACAAGAGATACTTATCAAAGGGAAGGAGTTAGTCAACATGACTAAGCAGATGGTTGAGCACTATGATGGAGAGATTCAAAGGAACAAGTTCAGAAGAAAGGCAATCGAGGATGTTGATATTGAAGACCAGGAAGACAGCTACTTCAATGTTGGTGAAGTCCCTGTGTATTACCTGGGAGCCGCGTCAGTGTTATTACCAGTCATTTTCTGCTGAGACAATCTTGATAATGAGACGAAAGATAGGCCTACAAAGGAAGAGAAGGTGTCGGTTGCAAAAGAAGAATAAAGTCCAGCTGAGAAGCTCTTAAAAGAAATGTATGACACTGAGGAGAGTAAAGTTTTGACGTTCGAAAAACCGTTGACTGTGAATCACACTAAACCACTGTACATAGGGCTTGCGTCAATGGAAAACCACTGAACAGAATCCTGGTGGACAATGGAGCAGTTGTAAACGTGATCCCCCTGAAAGTGCTATTAGGACTCGGGAAAAGAGAAGAGGACATCACTGTTACAGACCTAGTGGTGACCGCGGTGATCGGGGACATAGTAAGGACGTTGGGAGTAGTTCCACTACAAACCACGGTTGGGAGTAAGACGGGCATGTCTGCTTTCTTTGTAATCAACACCAACGCGAGTTACAAGTTACTCCTCGATAGAGATTGGATTCATGCAAATATGTGTGTGCCGTCTTCTCTTCACAATTCTTATTGTTCTGGAATGGTGACAACGTGGAAATGGTTAAGGCAGATAGTAACCCTTTCACTGCTGAAGTCAATTTGGTGGACGCCTGTTATTACCACTGAGACATCACACTAATTACTTTTGAAGGATCTAACAAAGAAGGCAGGCCTACGCTGATGAAATTCGCCAAAGACAAACACCTGCTATTCTAAGCCAGTAGTATCAGTGAAAAGGATAGAAGCATCAGGCCTTATAGGCCGATCGAAGAAGACGCTGGCCAGTCAGGCCAATGATAGTCCAAGGAAATAAAGATGGGTGGCCAGTGGCTGCGAGGGTCACCCAGGAAGCAATTTTGCAACAAAACAGGAAACAAATGGTGGTCAACCATAAGATCGAGATGTTCGGAACAGAGTTAGTGTGCGAAGGAGAGATCCCAGAAATAGTAAGAGATGAAATAAATCTAGAGGAGCTACAAGGTGCGCCGCCCAAAATGGAAGATGAGAGACTCCAAGTGAAGGACCCTCTAGAGGAAATCAACTTGAATAGTGCCGAGGATCCCAAAGTGACGTATATCAGTGGCCTTGTTAGTAAAGAACTACGTGAGGAGATAATCAAGTTCCTTCATAAGTACAAAGATTGTTTTGCATGGGATTACAAGGATATGCCAGGGTTAAGTCGGAGTTTAGTGGAACACCGACTGCCCATCAAACCTAAATTTCGTCCTTTTCAGTAACCACCCAGGAGGATGTCCAAGGAAGTCGAGATGAAGGTAAAAGAAGAAATAGAGAGGCTCCTCAAAGTAGGTTTTATTAGACCAGCTAAGTATAACGAGTGGCTACCAAATATAGTTCCCGTAGTCAAGAAAAACGAAAAAATTAGGGTATGTGTCGATTTTCGGGACTTAAATGCCGCCACACCCAAGGATGTATATATAATGCCGGTCATTGACATGCTCATTGATGCCACGGCCAACCATGAAATGTTAACATTCTGGGATTGTTTTGCTGTCTATAATCAAATCAAAATCGTTGAGGGTGATATTCATAAGACAGCGTTCCGGTGTCCAGGGGCAATTGGTACATTCGAGTGGGTTATGATGCCTTTTGGGTTGAAGAACACTAGAGCTACTTACCAAAGAGTCATGAACCTCATTTTCCACGATATTATTGGCAAAACTGTCGAAGACTACATTGATGACGTAGTCATCAAGTCCAAAAAACAGGGTGACCATGTAGAACATCTCAGGCAGGGATTCAAGAGACTAAGGAGACACCAGCTCAAGCTTAATCCACTAAAGTGTGCCTTTGGAGTTAGAGCCAGAAATTTTCTCGAATTCTTGGTTCATCAAAGGGTTGTAGAGGTGGACGACAACAAGGCTAAAGCGATTGCACAGGTAACACCACCTAAAAACAAAAAGGAACTACAAATTTTCCTGGGTCAGGTTAATTACCTAAGAAGGTTCATCTCTAACTTGGCAGGCAAGACCAAGGTCTTTTCAGAACTGCTCAAAGTAAAGAAAGAAGAAGATTTTCTGTGGGAGGACAGACACCAGCAAGCATTTGAAAAGATAAAGGAACATTTGTCTTCACCACCAGTGCTCATGCCGCCAAGGAAAGACCATCCCCTCCGTTTATACTTAGTAGCGTCAGAAACTTCAATTGGATGCGTTTTAGCTCAGAACAACACTAAAGGTAATGAACAGGCCATTTACTATTTGAGTAAGACTCTTAAAGATGCTAAAGTTAGGTATTCTTCAATTGAAAAAGTGTGTCTGGCCTTATATTTTGCGTGCACTAAGTTAAGGCATTATATGATGGGAAATTTGGTGTTCGTGGTGTCCAACACCGACGTGATTAAGTACCTATTGACAAGGCCAATTATCACTGAGAGAATAGGAAAATGGGCTATTGCATTAGCCGAATTCTCTCTCCAATTCTTACCTCAGATGTCAGTGAAAGGGCAAGCCATCGCAAATTTCCTAGCTGACCATCCAAGTGTAGAGGTCCCCGACACTGGGGAACCAGATCTGAATGTATTCTACTTAAAAAGGCCCCACGGGTTTTAAAGTTCGATGGGTCTAGCACGACTGATGCCGCAGGGACAGGAGTCATTATCATATCTCCAGTGGGCATCAAAACGACGCTCTCTTTCAATCTCAATTTTCCGTGCACCAACAATCAAGCCGAGTATGAAGCTCTGATAATTGACTTAGAGATCCTCAAAGAATTCGGTGCCAAAGACTTGGCCATGTGTGGGGATTCACTACTGGTCATTAGACAACTAAACGGTGAATACAAATGCAGTAGCTTTTCTTTGGCACCGTATTTTGCCACTGCGGTTTAGTTTTTAAACAATTTTGAGAGTGTGGATCTATTCTACATTCCACAAGAAGACAATTGGGAGGCAGATTCGATGGCTAGGGTGGCTTCCGGAATAAAGATGTCCGATGAATTGATGCATAAGTTTGTCCTTATCCAGAAGAAAAATCATCCAGTCATCAAAGGTCGGGGGATGCCAGTGGATGTGTTTAATACTGAAGCATAGTGTGCTAGTGACTGGAGAAGCTCTATCAGAGAATACTTAGAAAATTAAAAAAGAAGGACACCCTATAGAATCAAAATGCAGGCACTGAATCTGGTGGAGGGTACTCTGTACCAAAAAAGTGCCGATGGCCTCCTCCTTAGATGTTTAGGCCCGGTGGAGTCAATGGAAATCTTGAAACAAGTACATGAAGGTGTGTGCGGTGCCCATCAATCCGAGAAGAAAATGCGTTGGTTGATTCATAGACATGGTTATTACTGGCCCCGGATATTCGATGACTGTTTCAGGTATGCTAAGGGCTGTAAGCAGTGTCAGAGACATGGGAAAATCTAGAGACTACCAGCCCCGGAATTGACAAGTATAATCAAGCCTTGGCCTTTTCACAGGTGGGCCATTGACCTGATTGGGAAAATTTAGCCAGTGTCATCCAAAGGCCGTTCTTTCATCATAGTGGTTACAGATTTCTTCACCAAGTGGGTGGAGGCTCTACTGATGAAAAAAGTCGAGCAAAAAGAAGTCATTCAATTTATCAAAAGAGAATTTGATCCATAGGTTTGGGATTCCTGAGTCAATTACCACTGACTAAGGGACAATGTTCACTAGAGAATTAGTCAGGAAATTCACAGAGGATTACGGTATCAAACTATTAAGATCAAGTCCTTATTATCCTCAGGAAAATGGGTAAGCCGAGGCCTCAAACAAAGTTATATTTAACATTCTACAGAAGATGATGGAAGACAATCCCATGGACTGGTATAACCTGCTCTCCGAGACTCTATGGGCATATAGGACATCGAAACGAAGCGAGATTGGGGTGACCCCATTTTCATTTACCTTCGGACATGATGCTGTACTACCCATGGAAGTAGTGGTGCCCTCTTTAAGGGTTGCATGGTAAAACAATTTGACGCTGGAAGATTACTCGCAAGCCATAATGAAGGAGTTAGAAGAGTTAGACCACGTGAGGATGGATGCCCTCAATAAGATGGTCCTACAGAAAAAGAAGGTGGCCAGAGCCTACAACAAGAAAGTAAGAAGGAAAGACTTTGATGAAGGTAATTTGGTCTGGAAGTTGGACTGCCTATTGGAAGCAAAGATTGTGTGTACGGGAAATGGTCAGCAAACTGGGATGGGCCATTCAGAGTCCATAAAGTGCTGCCGGGGAACGCCTACTGGTTGTTAAGCCTATCCGGAGAAGCTCACGATAAGTGCATCAATGGTAAGTACTTGAAAAGATACTATCCCACTATGTGGGAAAACATTCAAAACAACTAGGGTTTAAATGCTTACATCGATGGGCGACTACTAGGAAAATTGTTGTAAAGTGGGCTGCCCAACTTTGTAATTGGTTTAGCACAAATAAATGGAATGAAAATTTGGCTCTAGTCATTCATTCAAGTTCAAATATAACAAAACCAAATACAAACATCTTTTCAAAATAGGTCGTTATCAGAGACTGGCTATATATACAGTCCACAAAGATCACAGAAAGGAATATTGAGTATGCCGGATCTTGTCCTACTGGACCAGGCAGTAATGAATCGCCCTTTCAGTGCCCCTCAGATTAGATGAGCACACTTCAATGGAAGGATAGGATAAAGCTTCTTTATCTCTTCACCACTTTTGATGGCCTCTTGTTTTCGCACCTTCAAGGCTTCCTTTTTGCCCACTAAAGAGGCCCAATGCCCTGACACTTCTTGCCAATCAGTGGCGACCTTTCCTTGAAGCGTCGCAATCTCTTCCTCTCAAGCTTTTATTTGAGCAAGGTGGTTATCAGCCGCCAGCTTGGACTGCTTGATTTCCTCGGCAAAGGTCTCTACTGCTTTCTTCTGAAGACCATAGGAAGCTTTCAGAGCCTAGAAGTGACTTATCTGGCGGTTGGCGTCTTCTCTCTGGATGGAACAGGCGGAGAACTGGGCCCGCAAGCTACTGATTATACCTTTTAAGGAGTTCAGCACTACCTTTTCAGTGGCTAAGAGATCCAAGGATAGAAGAACCTCCATAGCTTGAAGCGACTCCTGTATATTAGCCTTATCCAGCGAGTCAAAATCGGAAGAGAAGAAGACCTTTACCTTTTCCTTGGCGGCAGCTTCTTCCTCTAGAGACACCACGATGGGGATAGCACGAGGAGAATCAAAGACACTTAGGTCCATTACAGCCAAAGAGTCCTCCCAAGATAGCTCTTCTTCCACGGCAGCACTAATAGAGACCAAAGCCTGCAAAGGAGAAGCACAAGTCAGTAAGGATGTGTCATCACAAAAGGAGATTGGCGTGACAAAGTTCATACCGCTGTGGGGGAAGGAACCTGGTCATAGGGGTCTTGGTGCCCATGATGTCCTTGGTGACCATAGGTACAGTGTCCTGTTGGCCATCAGCAACTTCCAAGCCCCGAGCAACCTCGTGGAAGCTTAGGACTTCCTCCTCTTCATCTGCTCCCTCCAAACCTTCATCGCTGGAGACCTTCAGAGTACTAGTGACCCCCTTGAATTTTGGCTGACTAGCTAATCTTCCTGACCTACGCGAACCAGCAGAAGCAGTTTGCTTTTTGTCCAGTGTCTGTTTAGCTTTGACACTGGAGGCCTTAGGTTGCTTAGGTGTTTTTTTGCCTACGGAAGCTGCAAAACACAGACAAAATTAGGGAGAAATAGAGAAAGAAAAAATGGGAAAAAAGGACGGTTACCTTGGTTAGCCTTCCGGACTTTACTCTTGCCCAAGGCAGTAGACGACTTCCCTCTAGAAGCCAAGGGAGAAAGGGCACCTGAAAGCAAAGCAAGGGTTAAACATGGACATGAAACCATAGGCAAACAGAAAGTTATCGGATATACTTTGATCAGGCGGAGAAAGAATAAAGGTTTGGGAAACATGCCCCCACTAGAAATCGAAAGAGTCAGTCATCAAAGCTGAATCCCTCTCAACACAAATGATTGGCATTCTTTTAGGATCCGACAGCTTTTCCCGGTGCTTCTCAATGAACTCCTTAATTTCGGCCTCCAACAAGGAGACCCTACTGCCATCTGGTTTAGAAAGGCGCTGGATAACGTCTACACAACCCTGCATCAAGCCAAACTGACGACACCATAGCTGCGGCATGTAAATCTCGCAGTAGACCCCCTATTGCTAACCACCCCCTTTCAATATAGCAGAGGTCCCACTCAAAAGGTGCCGAGCCTCGCAAACCAAACGCCAATCCCTCTTATGCTCCTCAAGCATGCCAGACATATATCGCTGTAAGTGTACTGGGAGGACATCCCACTCCTCCCCGCGATCGAAAAGAAACATAGGAGGGGCATCCTGTCCCCTCAAGTTCAGAAAGTACCTTACTACCTCCTCCTGAGATAGAGGGCAGGGGCAGTAGGAAGCTGCAATCCCAGGGGTGACCTCATCCCTCCAAGGTGAAGCTGAAGAGCGTAGGGCTAGGAAGTATAGAAGGAGCCATAATTGGAGAAGCCAAACCAATGGTAGTAGCTCTTTGAAAGGCTCTGAGGTGACAACCACATATAGTCCCCGGTAACAGTGACCGAGGAAAATGCTAGCTAGAGAGACCTGTTGACCCTGGTGGAGCGCGAGGGCTAAGTTTGCCAAGTTCTTAGTCTCTTTGATGAGCCGCCCAGCCGGGGAACAAGTAATGTACTTGGCAACCAAGTACCACATCAGAGCCAAATTTTAGCTTGGCAGGTGCAAATCCCTGGCTTGCCTTATCACCTGTGAAAGAGGAAAACAAATGAGTAAGAATGCTAGAAAACAGAGGGAAAGTAGGCAGCAACCAATTTAAGGGACACTCACCCCACTGAAAAAAGAGGCAGTGGGAAGAGAAGTCAATGCCTCCTCCAAAGAGTTGTCTTCCTCTGGGAAAACAGTAGAAGCAGCTTCTTCTCCCTGTAAAGGGAGGTCAGTAATCACCACCACATCTTGCAAAGTCACCGACATTGGTCCATGCAAAAAGAGGAAGGAATTGCAACCGTGGCTCCAGAATCACAGGGCCCCCATAATGAGGTCCCTGTCAAAGTATTGTTGATGCAGAGATAGCTCAATAAGGTCAGCCACACCGACTTGCTTCCAGTGACTTTCGAAATGTGAACGTAGCGTGGCCAACCAAGCGCCATACTCTGACGCATTGGGAATCCATGTTCGTTGTTTGCCAAGGGTGGCGAAGGAACCTCGGTGGAGGATAAGGGTTTCCCCCTTAAGCAGCGGAAAGGGCATGCTCAGAGGAGTCAAGGAGGACGGTGAAATGGTTAGACATTGTTGAAGGTCACCCTGAAAAGTAATAGATGTGTTTAGAATGGAGGACTGTTTTGAAGGACAAAGAGACACAAAAGAAGGGTCTGTACCTGTTTAGTGACCAAGGCTGTAGAGGTAGAGAGAGCTAGAGGGGTTTCTGAGTCTACAATACAGAAATAGGGGGTCAGTGTCTAAAGAAATTTTGACAGAGTTTCCCCTACAAATGGGAGTTCCCAAAATTATCTGCAAAAAAATACACTCCTAAAACACACTGTAGTATCCACAACACCCAAACCTCAAATTCCAGAGGCACTCGAAACTCCAGGGGTCACTGAGACTGCTCAGAGTCACAAAAAATATGGCAGTCACCCAAAATCAGAAAAAGGGAGTTCGAGAAGACTCATACCTGACATTATATTGGGCGATTCGCAGAGCTTTCGACGGTAGAGAGAAGAAGAATAATGGTATTCCTGGAGAAAAGCAGTTTATGGAAGTTAACAGAAGCCACAGAAATGGAGAAGGAGAAAAGGAAGCGTGGGCCTACCGGTGGTTGGCGATGGGGACGAAACTCTCTCTAACGACAGAGCACCAGTGATATCAAAGAGCAAAACATTGAAAGATTGCGCAACGGTGGGAAGGTGGCAGAACAAGAGGTGTGCGAGTCGAAGGAGAGAAGAAGCTTTGGGGAAAATTTCTTGAAAACTATTTCCTCAGGTGGTTAATAAGGAAAAAGAAGTAACCTTTATATATTGATGGTATGGGAGTTTCTGGAAACTAAAGAGGTTATATTTTAAAAGGGGGTGCAGCGATCAGAGCTGCTTCAGGTGGGCTATTTGGCACATTTTTGTCAGAGAGACCTTCGAAATTTTGATGTCCATGATTTATGCCCAGATGGCCATTATGAGGGTGACTAGAGATATTACAGCCACATACGGATGACCTTTAGGTATTACCCTGTGGGAAAACAAAGTATCTAGTGGATGTAGCCAGATATTGAAGTGCCACCATATAGGGCTTATTCTTCTAAGCCCAATGGTGCAGTGGGCATCTGTTTACACCTAAAAATGGGTTCGGCCCATTTTTACTGTTTTGGGCCGAAAACCCAAAGCTTAAAGAAAATTCATGGTTCAAAGTCCAGACACTAGCCTTGGCCCATTAGAGTTCGATGTCCAGCAGGAGAGGACGTAATAGAGTTGGATTTGGATTGGGAGTCTAAGAGTTCAAATTTAAGGAGAGGATAAGATGGACACCAGCCAACTTAATCTTCATTGGATAAGATGAGGATTATTTGAACGTTTCTTTACCTAATGAGATAAAGTTTTATCATGATTGCAAGTTCAATTGGAATAGGACACTCATCATCTTTGGCTATAAATAGGAGCTTTGAAGAAGAAAAAAGGATCCAACCCCTGACATATCAAAAGCCTGGCATCCCAGCAAATCTTTGCATTTTTTTAGCTTATTGTTTTCGACACTCTTTTTGTTTTTCCTAGCCTATAATTTTTCTTTCCATTTGGCAATAGCTTTTTCTTTAAATTTTTAGTCATTGCATTTTGCCGAATTGTTTACCAATAAAGCAAAGTTCCTTCTATTAGATTTTTGTCCCTTTTCTAGCAATATACAGTCGTTTTAAATTTTAGTCAGATTACGAGGCGCAATCTTTTTCTTTATTCTTTAGTTTGGAATCACTTAAAATTCCTAGCACTTTCGCAAACCTAAGAAAGGGCTACATATTGTCCTTTAGTCAAACAAAGGCCAAACAATATGCTTAACAGTTTATCCAATAATCAGTTGAAAGATAACATAATTATGGATTTGATAGACATTTATATAAAATTAAACTCCTTTTATATATTACTTAGTAAAACTGCTAAATTACCAAAGGGTATATTATAATAACTTAAAGAGACGAAAAAGGTAATTTGTTACGAAATAACATGATATATAAGAAGTCATGATCAAAAATGACATTTGAAGTAGAAAAATTATGGTTTTGAAAATATTAATTTACCTTTAGACTTTAGATTTTTAAAAATAGTTTTAAAAAAATTCATAGAGGGACTATTTTGTTTTATAGCTCAACTATTAAAAATGACATTTGAAATAGAAAAATTCTAAAACAAAACAAAATATTTATAAAATATTTAGTCGGAAAAGAAAGAAAATATTGGAATATTTGGAAAATATTAAGAAAAAATTATGTTCTTGGACTCCAAAACAAGAAAATGAAGCATTTGCATAACTTCAACAATGCATGCATACGTATCACGAGTTAAGAGAGTTACTTCTTATTCTAATGCCATAAACTTCCTAGTTAAAAAGAGAACATTGGAATTGCTTGTTGGACATTTTTTACTTTTCCTATAAAGTTGAACAATATTTAATTGTATTTTTTATTTTTAAATAATTTATCAGTTAAGTTATATAATTTGATCCAAATAAAGATAATAAGTGGCTCAATAAATGATCTAACTCAATAGGTCAAAGTTAGGGAAGAAAAAAGATCTCAATCAGTGTGGACCGGACCCATATCGAGTCTGTAAAAAAGAAGCCCGATATAAAAGCTATTTAAAAAAAGTTAAAAGTTTCTTACAGTTGCTCATATTATTTGTAAGCATAAGGATTTTCTGATCCTTTTAGAGATCTTACATTTTAGAAAAACTATAAAAAGACGTTAATCATGCTACATTTTGTTGAACATTTCACGGCTGATTAAATTACCAATTCATTTATCAGAACTTTAAAGCTCTAAAGTATATTCAGAACCTTAGAGGTGCAAAATGAACTGATTTTTGTGTTGACTCCCTTAAAGTGACCAAGTACAATTAGATATGTGATATCATGAAAACATGCGAGTCTTCTCCACAATTCTCATTCCTGAGTTCCAATAAGTACTGGATGGTTAATTGTGGTAACTTTTGCCTCAAAACTGCTGAAGATGTGATCCATTGGCTTATGAAAACCACAAAATAACATAATACTCAAGTTCTATAGCCACTAGCACTCACCGTATAAGAAAGAGCAAGTAATGATGGCTAAAATTCCCGACTCACACCCATTTACAACAAGGTTTCAAAAACAAAGATTGAAAACTTTTGACACCAAGGAAATGCTTGAATGCAGAACTGATCTTATATGGCCGGTATCTATCACTAGTTCTTCAACAGATGCAAATGATCCAACACTCAAAACCTTGAAAATCATACAAGCAATGATGATCTAGTACTAGTAAAGCTACCTAAATCGGATCTGCTTAAGATCATTCCCTCCTTGAGGCAGTGATAGAAAAGTGATGAGCACACCAGGCTCCACTTGGGCCACCCATTCCTTAGGTTCATCATCTTCCATAAACACTACAGACTCTGTCCTCCCACTTACAGATACAGGTGTGCCTTCACCACTAGATAGCCCTTTTAGTCTTACCTCCATCTTTTTCCCCCGCGTTCTTGGGGTCGAGTTGGAATTGCCTGTTCTGCGATATGAACAGTGGAACCTAGCAGAGACCGAAGCTATATCAGAGTCAGCATAGTTCCTGTTGTGATTATTGTTTGATGATCCAGAACATGGCTTGTAGTTTCTATACGCTCCTGATGCCTTAACAGCCATGTCCTTTATCTGAAAAATGATAGTATTCCATTTCATTATGAAGAATAAAAGGGGCAATAATAGCAAAAGAAAAGATGTATAGATGGTCTAGAATAGTTGCTCAAGATTAAAGAGGAAGTATAATTCAGCTTATCTAACAGTAAATCTTTCCACATCAACATAACTGAAAGCAACATTCGACTCAGAAGCTTTAAGATTAAAAGATAACAAACAACATATGTTTCCAGTTGTCTTAACCCCCTTCAAATTTCTTCCTTCTGTCTTGTTCCCATAAAGCGGACTAATGGAAAAGCACACGGAATGATTATGGATTAGATACTAGAAATCCAATACATAGCAACACAAAGAAGAAAGATAAAAGCTATTGTTATGTAAAAATTTCTCCCAATTAGAGACTTCAAAAGACATCCCTTTTCCTCTCCCATTTTTTTCTCAGGAATTAAAGAAACAGACAGTAGAGAAGAAAAAGGCAGAAAAAATCCCTTTACTTGACATACTCAATGGACCTGAGTAGTGAGAGCCTTAATAGCTTGTTTGGTTCTTGGAGTCTCCATAGTGTCGTCGTCGTCTTCTCTGTCTCTCTGGTGCAAAGATCTATTGTTAAGCTGCTTCGAACATGCAATACATGTCAACATCTTCCAGAATTCTCCCTCCTACCACTATCTATCTTAACTTAAAAACATACAGACAAACAATATTCACATAGATCAGAGCCAGTGAACGATTTTGTGAGCTCACTAATCGAAGAGCGGTTACTAAAATATTTCTGTATTCATATCTCTCTACTCTAGTTTACAACGTTGCTGTACATATACAAGATGAAAAAAGATTCTAGAAGCTGAAAAAAATGATGACGTCTAACAACCTGCTTACATGGCATAACTAAATACAAAAGACTTCATGTTCCTCCATCAACACAATGTTCAACAGGCTCATTTGATGTTGGCAATGAGCTTGATCACACTTCAAGGCCCATAAGTCATAAGTGGCTTCTAGCAAGACATTATGACTACCTGTTTACATCGAAAAATAGGTTCGGCCCATTTTTTACTATTTAGGGCCGAAAACCCGAAGCCTAAAGAAAATCCATGGTTCGAAGTCCAGACACTGAGCTTGGCCCATTAAAGTTCGGTGTCCAGCAGAAGAGAGCGTATTAGAATTGGAGTTGGATTGGGAGTCTAGGAGTCCAAATTTAAAGAGGAGATAAGAGGATAAGATGATGGACACCAACCCGACTCTATCTCTATCGGATAAGATGAGGTTTATTTAAACTTTATCTTTATCTAATGGGATGAGATTTTATCAAGATTACAAGTTCAATTGCAATAGGACACTCAACATCTTTGGCTATAAGTAAGAGCTTTGAAGAAGAAAAAGAATCCAACCTCTGACATATCAAAAGCCTGGCATCCCAGCAAATCCTTGAACCTTTTAACTTTTTTCTTTTTCAGCAATCTTTTATTTTCTTTAGCCTAGTCCTTTCCTTTTCAATTATTGTCAGCAAATTTTCAATTTCTTAGTCATTGCATTTTGCCGAATTGTTTACCAATAAAGCAAAGTTCTTTCTATTAGATTTTTATCCCTTTCTAGTAATACACGGTTGTTTGAATTCAATTTAGATTACGAGGTGCAATCTTTTTCCTTATTTCTTTAGTTTGGAAATACTTTAAATTCTTGACATGCTCACAAACTGAACAAAGGGCTACGTGTTGTCCTTTAGTCAAATAAAGGCTAAACATATTTTTGGCATGCCCGGTGGGACCCATGCAATAACAAGATAAGAGCTAGTAAGAGTACTGACATTTCCCTCAGTGGAGACGATGATATAGAAAATGTTGCAACAGTAATGCACAAAGACCAACCTCAACCCCTTAAGTTAAGTCAATCAAGCAGCATTGAGATCCTTTTAACAAAGGTTTTGGGGGCCATAGAGAAATCAGCAGCTGAAACGTGCACTCTCTTGAACACCATAGGAAGTAATCAAAAAGAGATTTTGGCTGCGGTCACTGGATATGCCATGCCAGAGAAAGACAAAGGCATAGGCGAAGGAGAATCAAGTAAGAAGTTGTGCCAAGATGAATCGCAGGCCAGTAAGTTACCAGTGGCTACAGAAAATCAGCTAGTGGCATCTACGTTCACTCTAACTGGAGGCAAAGGGTCGCCAGCCAAAGTGGCCAAGTTGGGAGAAACTTCTCCTGTGAAGGTGCTCGGGGGGTAGTCCATCAGGATTGACAGCCCAAACAAGGAGAAACAGCTGGTAACCACTTACCAGCCACCGCACGGAAGGGATGAGACACCAAGTGCTGCCATGCCTCCAATGTCCATCAACCACAAGACTCCTGGTTCGACTCAACCTCACCTTTATAAAGAGGGAATGAGCTTAGGGGGTAATGGGAGTCTGGTAACCGACCAGATGCAGGCACTCCCAAGGAGTACAAGTCACCAGGCTGTTCAACAGCCGGTGACCATGGGCCAAGCGATGCACAAGCAAAATACTCAAATGATCGATTATATTACCAAGAATTCACTTTCAGAGATCACCCAAAAATTATATGGCCCCAAGTTTAATCAGATTGTCCGACCCAAAGTTAGGAAACCTTATCCTGAATTCATAGACAGAGCAGCCTTTCCCAAGGGTGTAAAAATCTTAGATTTCACGTTGTTTTTGAGGGAAGACGGGCAATCTACCATTGAGCATATAGCTAGGTTCACCACCCAGTGCTCGAAATTTTCTAGCTATGAGAACTAGCAGTATCTGTTGTTGAAGTTGTTCCCAAATTCGCTAACGGGAGCTGCTTTCTCTTGGTATGTGTCACTATCAAGGGGCTCCATGTTCGGTTGGGCAGATATGACAAGAGTTTTCCATGCCCAGTTCTATAGAAGTAAACCTAAAGTTAGTATCGCGGATTTGTCCAGGCTCACTCAGTGCGCTAGAGAGAGAGTAGATGACTTCATTGCCAGGTTCAAGAGAATGAGAAACAAGTGTAGGATTAACATTCCAGAGACCAAGTTTGTGAAGATGGCACAGAAAGGTCTAGACCTGGAGCTGAGGAAAAAGTTTTAAGGAATGGACTTTAGAGACTTTTTCGAGTTGGCTATGAAGGTGACAGAATACGAGAAGCTACTTAAAGAAGACCATAAGCTCAAAAAGTAGGTCATGGGGGCCTATTTCAAGGAAGTCCATAACACCGAAGTAGAGGTTGCTATAGCTGTCGTATCTGATACTGGAAGCATAGTATGCCCACACCTGGCAAAGATGCCTCTTGGAGTGCAACCAAGCAGTGACAAGAGGAGAAATATGTGCACTTTCGATGTAAGTAAGACATCGGAAATTTTCGATTATCTCATGAAGATTGACTTTATTTCCTTGCCAAAAGACCACGTTTTGCCCACTAAGGAGGAGATAAAGGCCAAAGACTATTGCAAATGCCATAATGCATGGAAACATTCTACCAACATGTGCTGGGCCTTCAGGAACGTGATTCAAGATCACATAAACAGAAAGATTCTCAAGTTTCCAGAGGACACAATGCTCATTGACAAGAATCCATTCCTAGTGGGGTCAGTGAATGTAGCAAGTATTGATATGAGAAGTTGGCTCAACCAAAAGAGGAGGCAAGAGCATACAAATCAAGGGTGGAGGCCTAAAAAGTCGAACATTTCGAAGAGGGAAGACAGTCTCACCATTGCGTCTAAAAGGAGAGTCAGTGCATGGAAAGGATCAGTATACGAGTCACCGGAAATAACAACGAAGTTAGTGACCAGGTAGCCATCAATACAGGTAGTCACCCGAAATTTGTCAAGCCACCGATGCCCAAGAGAGCTGGAGAGTGGATTCGGGTGGAAAGCAAAAGGAAGGATAAGAAGGAAACACTTACTGCTGCTCATAGAAACGCTAAAACAAAGAAAAGAAGGTTACAACGCAAGAAGTTAGCTAAGAGACTGTTTCAAGAAAAAGAAGAACTGGAGGCGAGACTTCAGATGCAGAACATGGTTCACATGGTGGAAATATAAGAGATACTGGTAGGAAGACAGCTACTTCAATGTTGGTGAGGTCCCTGTGTATTACTTGGGAGCCGCTTCAGTGTTATTGCCAGCTATTTTTTGCCGGGTCGATCTTGATAATGAGGCAAAAGACAGGCCGACAGAGGAAGGGAAAGTGTCGGCTATAGAAGAAGAACAAAGTCCAGCAGAGAAGCTCTCAAAGGAAACGCAGGACACCGAAGGGAGTAAAGCTCTGACGTTTGACAAGCCGTTGACTGTGAATCACACTAAACCACTGTACATACAAGCTTGCGTCAATAGAAAACCACTGAATGGAGTCCTTGTTGATAATGGAGTAGCTGTAAATGTGATTCCCCTGAAAGTGCTATTAGGACTCGAGAAAAGAGAAGAGGACATCATCGCTACAGACCTAGTGGTGACTATGGTGATCGGGGACGTAGCAAGGACTTTGGGAGTAGTTCCACTACAAATCACGGTGGGGAGTAAGACGTGCATGTCCGCTTTCTTTGTAATCAACACCAACGTGAGTTACAAGTTGCTTCTTGGCAGAGACTAGATTCACGTGAATATGTGTGTGCCGTCTTCTCTTCACCAATTCTTATTGTTATGGCATGGTGATAACGTGGAGATGGTTAAGGCAGACAATAACCCTTTCAATGCTAAAGTTAATTTGGTAGACGCCTGCTATTACCACGGAGACATCACGCCAATTACCTTTGAAGGATCGGACAAAAAAGGCAGGCCTACGCTAATGAAGTTCGCCACAGACAAGCATCTGCTACTCCAAGCAAGTGGTACTAGTGAAAAGGACAAAAGCATTAGGCTTTGTAGGCCGATGGAAGGAGACGCTGGCCAGTCAGGCCAATGATAGTTCAAGGAAATAAAGATGGGTCGCCAGTGGCTACAAGGGTCATCCAGGAGGCAATTTTGCAGCAAACCAAGAGACAACTAGTGGTCAACCATGAAATCGAGATGTTCAGGATAGAGTTAGTGTATGAAGGAGAAATCCCAGAAATAGTAAGAGATGAAATAAATCTAAAGGAGTTACAAGTTGCGCCACCCAAAATGGAAGATGAGAGACTCTAAGTGAAGGACCCTCTGGAAGAAATCCACTTGAATACTGCCGAGGATCCTAAAGTGACGTACATCAGTGGCCTTATTAGTAAAGAACTACACGAGGAGATAATCAAACTGCTTCATGAATATAAAGATTATTTCGCATGGGATTACAAGGATATGCCAGGGTTAAGTCGGAGTTTAGTGGAACACCGACTGTCCATCAAACCTAAATTTCGTCCTTTTCAGCAGCCAACCAGGAGGATGTCCAAGGAAGTCAAGATGAAGGTCCAAGGAAGAAATAGAGAGGCTCCTCAAAGTAGGTTTTATCATACCAGCTAAGTATACCGAGTGGCTGGCAAATATGGTCCCCATAGTCAAGAAAAATGAAAAAATTAGAGTATGTGTAGATTTCTAGGACTTAAATGCCGCCACACCCAAGGATGTGTATGTAATGCTGGTCAGTCACATGCTTATTGAAACCACGACCAACCATGAAATATTAACATTTTGGGATTGTTTTGCTGGCTATAATCAAATCAAAATTACTGAGAATGATATTCATAAGACAGCGTTCCGGTGTCCAGGGGAAATCGGTACATTCGAATGGGTTATGATGCCTTTCAGGCTAAAGAACGCTGGAGCTACTTATCAAAGAGCCATGAATCTCATTTTCCACGATATTATTGGAAAAATTGTCGAAGTCTACATTGATGACGTGGTCATCAAATCCAAAAAATAGGGTGACCATGTAGAATATCTCAGGCAGGGATCTGAGAGACTTAGGAGACACCAACTCAAGTTCAATCCACTAAAGTGTGCCTTCGGAGTCAGAGCCGAAAATTTTCTCAGGCTCCTGGTCCATCAAAGGGGCGTGGAGGTAGATGACAACAAGGCTAAAGTGATTGCGCAGGCAAAGCCTCCTAAAAACAAAAAGGAGCTACAAAGGTTCCTGGGTCAAATTGATTACCTAAGAAGGTTCATCTCTAACTTGGCAGGCAAGACAAAGGTCTTTTCAAAACTGCTCAAACTAAAGAAAGAAGAAGAATTTCTGTGGGTGGACAGACACCAGTAAGCATTTGATAAGATAAAGGAATATTTGTCTTCACCACCAGTGCTCATGCCGCCAAGGAAAGACCATACCCTCCGTTTATACTTAGCAACATCAGAAACCTCAATCAGATGCGTTTTAGCTCAGAACAACACTAAAGGTAACGAACAAGCCATTTACTATTTGAGTAGGACTCTCAAAGATCCCGAAGTTAGGTATACTCCAATCAAAAAAGTGTGTCTGGCCTTATATTTCGCGTGTACTAAGTTAAGGCATTACATGATGGGAAAATTGGTGTTTGTGGTATCCAACACTGACATGATCAAGTACATGTTGACAAGGCCGATTATCACTGGGAGAATAGAAAAGTGGACTATTGCGTTAGCCGAGTTCTCTCTCCAGTTCCTACCTCAAAAGCCTGTAAAAGGGCAAGCCATCATAAATTTCTTGGCTGACCATCCAAGTGTGGAGGTCCTTGACATTGAAGAACCGGACTTAAACGTGTTCTATTTAGAAAAAGGCCCGTGGATTTTAAAGTTCAATGGGTCTAGCACAACTGATGCTACTGGGGCAGGAATCATTATCATATCCCCAGCAAGTATCAAAACTACGCTCTCTTTCAATCTCAACTTTCTATGCACCAACAATCAAGCTGAGTATGAAGCTCTAATAATTGGGTTGGAGATCCTCAAAGAATTCGGTGCCAAAGACT
>JAOSBN010143490.1:0-25531 GCA_027563595.1 Erythroxylum suave | reverse complement strand
CATTAGTTGGTGAAGATTCAAGGTAAGTTGATTTTAAATCTTTTGGAGTTTTGAAAGGTTTTTGGTTCAAAGAGCTTGGTAAAAGTATGGGTTTAAGTATTCTAGGGTCAATTTCATGCTTTGGTTCTTTGGGTTTTCCAATTCGAATGTCTATTGAATTGGGACTTTTGTAAATGTTGAAGAAAAGCAAGAGGCAAGAGGAGCAAGAGGAGGGGAACATTTGAACAACTTTTCAAGAAAGGGAACTAAGGTGGGTACAGTTTTATAATAGAGTAAATAAGCCACTTATTGTTTTTCTGTGAATCAAGAAAGCTAAATGGTTTCAATTGCATCATGAATGTTGCATTTATTTGCTCTTGGTGGGATGTGAGATTTTTACATGTTTTCTACGTGAATTGTGTTGATGATTTATGAAAATGATTCTTTTTGAAAAGATGCAAGATTATGAGATCAGGTTTTCAAGAATGTTTCTTTGAAATATCTCATGTGCATGAAAAACAAGTTTCCAACAAGATACCATTTAGGGCAAATTGTTTTCGATTCATGAATTACATGTTATGTGGGTTTGTGGTAGTCCCTCAAGAATCGTCACGTGCATGTTGACCGAAGTATAGACTTCTCCTGCCTACCCGCTAATGGCACGGAGCTCCTTTATGGACTCCCTCAAATTTACAACTACACAGGACCATTATATGGAAATGTGTAGTGCATCATGAATTGCACTTACCCAAACCATTTTTGATGTGCTTATGTGTTTTAAAATGATAGTAAGTTTGATGCATGCATGATCTATAAGTGCTCATGAACTGTTTGATTGAGTGGGGATTTTGAGAATTAAATGTTTGTTGTTTTTCTATGAGAAATTATTTTGGTTTCCAAGTGTACAATGACAAAGAGTTTTGAAAATGGTTTTACTTGTTTCTCTCTCGTAAAATTGTTACCCATGAGCTTTAAGCTCACCCCCATTCTCCTCCTCTCATTCAGGTGATGAGCAAGAGATTGTCTAAGTCAAAAGTCAAGGCATCACTCCAGTCTGCATACTTTCCTTTGTAATTTTTAAGTTAGATTTTTGGGAATTCAAAGCTTTAGCCACATTTCAAGTTTTACTAGTTCAAGTGTATTTTGTATTGTGGCTTGAAATGTCCTTAAAGCATTGTAAAGACTTCTGCCTATTAATATGAATGGAATGTATTTTGGGTTTGTTATGACCACTCTTAAGTTTTCACATTGCACTTGATGTTCAAATGAGTTTGAGGCTTTGGGAAGTAGTTGGTGTTTATGTTTTGTGTGTTATGTCCTTGGAATTACGTGAAAGAGGGTGGATGAAAAGATTTATGTTTGCATTAAGTAAGGTAGGTTGCAAGAGGTTTTGGGATCTGCTTCAGGGGTGTTAGTTGTGTAAGAAAACATAGACACAAGGAATCATCTGTGATGATGCCACAACACAAACGCAAGGGAAAACACAAACATAAGGAATCGTTTGTGATGATATCACAACACAGACGCAAAGGAAAATACAGACGAAAGGAATTATTTGTGATGACGTCACAACACAGAAGTAAGGGAAAACACAGATGAAAGAAATCGTCTGTGATGACGTCACAACATAGATGCAAGGGAAAACACAAACGAAAGGAATCGTCTATGATGACTTCATAACACATATGCAAGGAAAGATAGACATAAGGCAAGACAGACGCAAGGAAAGACAGACACAAGGAAAACACAGACACAAGGAATCGTCTATGATGATGTCATAACACAGACGCAAGGAAAGACAGACGCAAGGCAAGACAGACACAAAGAATATAGACATAAGGAAAACACAGACAAAAGGAATTGTCTGTGATGACGTCATAATATAGACGCAAGGAAAGACAGATGTAAGGGAAGATAGACACAAGGAAAGATAGACGCAAGGAAAGACAAACACAAGGAAAGTTAGACGTAAGGAAAGGCAGACGATAGGCGGTCAACTTAAGATGGTGCAAAGTCAAACACAGACAATAGCCAAACCCAGACGATAGATCAAACACAAACGATAGCCAAACCCAAACGATAGATCAAACATAGACGATAGCCAAACCCAAACGATAGAAAACAAAGACGATACAAAGAAGAAGTTAAGCCAGTACGTTGAACAGTTATTTAGTTGGAGTTAGTTATAGAATTCAACTAAATAATGGTTTTCAACAAGAAGGGGTTATCAAGGATCAAGAAGCAATTAGAGACTTAGGCTCTAATTACTAGTCATGGGACAAAATGGTTGAAGAGGTCAAGATGAAGTTCCACATTGAGGATTGGCTGGTGTGGGCACACCACCTTTGTGAGATGCGAGTCCAGATGTCACTAAGGACATCGGCTCGCAAGGGTGGGGTCCCAACAAGATGTGACGTAGTCATTCTAGTGGGAGTTGACACTTTGACCATGCTCTGAACTAAGTGGGGTATAGATGGTGTAGGAAATTGAGATGATTTTCGTGCATCTTGTGTAAGATAGAAAAAGAAAAGGAAAGGTTCTTTTTCTGACACACACACTTTTTCTCTCTAGCTATCTTAAGAGTTCTTATTTTGACGAGCACAAAGAAAGAATTCTAGCACTACAAAAAATTAACACAATCTGCGATGTTTTATTGGTAAAACGTCACAGATTGTATAAACTTTTTTTGACATTTTGAAAGCGTCACGAAAATTTTGAATTTTCTGCAATATTTTATGAAAACGTCGTAGATTTCTTACACTTTTTGTGATGTTTTATGAATAAAACGTCTTGAAATATAATTGGAAACGTTTTGTTAAAGAAAACATCACAAAAGGCCTACTTAAAGCCTTTCTTCTGCAAGAGCAACACGATGTTGTTTGGTTTAAAACCAAATGACGTCGTTTTTGGTTTCTTAAAACGTCCCAGTCCCCTCCCCCCTCTTTCACCCCCAACGCTTGTGCACTGCATCATTTACCGCTGAGCTTCTCCTCCCTCCTTCCATCCTTCCGACAGTTTCCACTATATGAACATTAGTCACTTCGATTTAGGCTTCTCTCCCTTTTCTTCGGTTTTAGCTGGTAAGTTTCATTTTCTATAATACCCATTTCCCTTTCAATATATAAAATGATGTTTTGATTTTCCTTTGGTTCAGCTTTAACTTCCTCTTCCTCTTCCTCTTCCACTTTCTAGTGCTGAACAAAGAAAAGTGTCATTGACAATGAAGAGCTAATTGGGTGTAAAATCAAAGTTTGGTGGCCCTTGGATAACAAGTAAGTCATAATACTTTCACAGTTGTCCAGTCACTTCTTTTAGCCTATGTGCGATAGTTTTTAGTTCTTTAGTTAACATGAACACTTCTTAAATTTCAAGTTAATGTGATCCTATTGCTGAGTAAGACATTATGTGAACATCTCTAATGTTTTCTTTTTTGTGCTAATTTTCTTTAGACTCTTTCTATCTTTTCGTAGTTTAAGATGCTTCTATTTTTCATTCTACTTTTGGGTGATCTTGGGGGATAAGTAGATTGAAAGCTCCATATAGTACTGAGGTTTAGATGATCGGAGTAGGCAAATGCTATGCTAAAACCTTCGTTTCTATCCAATGGCATTCTAGAAATCCCACCATTCTTCTTAGAATATCCCTTGACAAACTCCTGCATAATTAAAATATTTCCTTCCATTTATCTACTTAGTAGATCAGCACCATAAGCGCGGTCTAGTAACCTATTTAGAGAGTAATGTAGGTTCTTGTGAAGTTAAACTAAGGAGTGTGCATAAGTGAGGGAATTTATATAGCTAGAGAAATAATTAAAATCCTTCTGTTTCAACTTCTCTTAAGTTATTATGCTTTGGTTGCTGACCAATACGCAGGAAATTCTATTTATAGACTTCATGACAATTACAAATTTGTGAAAAATGTGGAACCTCTATCTCCACCTTACAGCCATTTAACGATTGAAACTATTATATCATAAAGAGAGGACTGTATTTATTTTGCGGACTGTATTTATTTTGCTTCAAGTTTCCTGCAATGTGGTTTTTTAGTTAACTCATCCTGAATCAATAATAAAGCCTTTTTTGTAGTTGTAACAAGATGATGCGTGTTTCCAACATTTTCTCTATGAAGTAGCTTGAGGCATTATTTAATCATAATCATTCTCTTCAAACATTTATATTTTTTTCCATACACCTTAATGGTGATCCCTTTCCAAATTGCATGCCGAAAACCTAGTACATCAATCAAAAAATTGTTAAACTTGAAATGATATTTAAGTCTTCCAGAATGTGTGGTATTAAGACTACAAAAAATACACAGCTACTTAGATTAGTAATCTCTCAAATGCTAGCGAAGTCAATTGCTGCAACAAGCAATATCTATGTTAAGGTATCAGCCATTTCATTTCTAAAAAGTGAGACAATATTATCTAATAAAACAAATTTCATTACTACCATAAAGATGTAATTGGTCAAAAAAAATGTTATGCACCACTTTAAGGCAGATAGTAAATGTATAAAAGGACATTTTCTAACATGATTTTTCCTAAATTGATTCCAAGTTTCTATATCTATAAAAAGATTGGGATGTTGAACATATGCTGATGACTAGCTTTAAGCATCCTTCTTGCATCTATTTTTCCAGTAAACTTGAATAGCAGAAGGTTGCATTCTGACATAAAGACTTCCATTAGCCCTTTTTCTTTTCAATTTTTAATTGCCCATCATTGAGTAATAACGAAAGTTGGACATTTGCTAAGGAAGAAGCCTACCAGAGTTGAATTCTAACATTTAGTTCCTTCCTTCAAGGTTTCCAAGTTAGGGAATACAGTGGGAATACTCCCAAATAAGTCAAGGTGGCTGACTTAAGGAGTGTGCATAAGTGAGGGAATTTATATAGCTAGAGAAATAATTAAAATCCTTCTGTTTCAGTATTAAGTTATTATGCTTTGGTTGCTGATCAATATGTAGGAAATTCTATTTATAGCCTCATGACAATTACAAATTTGTGAAAAATGTGGGAACTCTATCTCCACCTTACAACCATTCAACTATTGAAACTATTATATCATAAAGAGAGGATTGTATTTCTTTTGCTTAAAGTTTCCTACAATGTGGTTTTTTAGTTAACTCATCCTTAATCAATACTAAAGCCTCTTTTGTAGTTGTAACAAGATGATGCGTGTTTCCAACTTGAGGCATTATTTAATCATAAGTTTTGATGACAGGTATATGAATTCCTTTACACTTGAAGCAAAACGGTCATAGTCTAGTGATAGACGTCTAAAGGTTTCAAAAGTCTCTTCTATAATATTTTGCATCTATCTTGACTGGAGGTATAGTTGGTAAGTGATCTCTTATACAAGTAAATCTTTTATAAGTATTGATAGGCCAGTTCCAACTATCTTTATTAAGACTACTTTTACTCTAGCTAAATTATGGAAAAGAGGACCCTATCAAGTCATTTGTCCAACCAAATCTAGGTCTCCTTACCATTTGCAATTTTGCATTTGAATTCTTTCTAACTTGATTACTTAACCATAACATCTTTATAAGAGTCCAAGAGAACAAGTTTATAAGGGAACAAGTTTTTCAAAAGAAGTTGGCATAAAAACCATCAAGCCTAAGTGCTTTCGGGCCTTAAACTAAAGAGAGCATTTTTATTTCCAAGTTAGAGAAGGATCTTCATAACGAGTCAAAAAGTTCTTGAATGTTAGCTTATGGGATAAAAATTTGATGTCCTAAACAGTAAAGGACATGGGAAACTCTTTACTAATAAGCCTTTTAAAATAACTCAAAGCAACATTCTTAAGATGTACCTAATCAGTAATTAAGGAATTATCAAAGGCTTCTAAGGATATTAACTTGTTTTGATTCCTTCTTTCCATAATTGCATTGTGAAATAACTTAGGGTTTCTATCCCTTTCCTTTAACCAAATGGCTCAACCTTTTTGTTTAAGTAAGGAATAATGAGTATTTAGAGTCTTCATGTGCCTTATAAGGTTTTGTTTTAGTTTGGTTAAATTGTTTATCTTCAAAGGATCTATTTAACTTTTCACAAGGATTGTTGACTTCCATGCTATGTTTACTTTTAATATTTTGGGAAATCAACTCTTTATGAAAATGAATTTTGTTATATTCTTTGTATAGGCAAGTGATATTAATATTCCATTCACAAATCTGTGAGGCATTTACGTCAAGCGATCTATTGGTGTCAAGATCAATAAATAGGTAATTTATTCTTTGCTTTACTTATTTCAGAATTAGTAAAAAATGATATTGACTACTTATGTGTTTTCTGTTTGTGTTGTGAGTTTTGGACTTTTTTAAATCTATAATAGAACCTTTAATTTTTTTGTGAAAGTAGTGGATTTGCTATTCTTATTAATTGCAGATGAGTATTGAGTTTGTAGAAAGATTGCTGCAATCTATTTGTGTGCTCAAGTTGTTATTAAGGATAAGAAAGACTTTTTTTGTTCTTCTTTTGAAGTTAAACCATTGCTTTGAAGAAATAAAGTTTGTCATGATAAATACATCACTTTCTGGAGGTGGCCAAATAGTGAAGTGGACTGCAATTTTGAATGTGAAACTTCAACATGTATATGGTTTTGGAGTTGTTCTATTAGGGCTCCATTTTTGATAGCCTCTTGGATCTTAACAATTAAGTTTTCTTCCTTATGTTCCTCATGAGGATCACTTCTGCTCATGTCTACTCCCATTACTTTCATTATAGAAGGAATCTTTTCTAGCTCAAAATTTTTTTTCACCTTTGAATTTCTATCCTTTAAGTAATCCCTTGAACCATTGGTTGGCTGATCTAATGGATAATTAACTACTTTGCACCTTTTTCCTCTTCTGTTAATGTGTTCATCCTTATTGCCAATACTGCATAATTATTTCCACCATATGTTACCCATTGGTGTCCTATGATTGTGTTTCCTTACCTTGGTCTTTAATTCCCATCAACGCATTATATTCACCTTTTATGGATCTTTTTCTAGTGGGTTTCTAGATCTTATGTTTAAAGGTAGGTATTTGATGACACGTGATCATAATCAAATCCTTATAAAGAGTATTTTCCCTTAGTCTTATTAATATGATTACATCTGGAAGCTCCTTATCCATGGATACACACACACCCACCCACTCACACACCCACCCACACCCACTCTTACATAACCTATCCTTTTCCTTAGATTCATTTATGCATACAAGTCTCCCGATGAAACTTGCTAGGATACTTTATCCCTTAGTGAACCAATATTATAGGGGATTATGGTGCATGTTGATCCAAATAGGGACAATTTCAATCTTTATTTAGTCTATATTGATTCCTGATTTCCAAAATTATAGGAAAATGGGTGTAACCTTCTTATCTTTGATTCAATAGACAATTTGAGTAAGAAGTTATTTTCTTATAACATAAGGAATTTCATTAGCAATTTTGATTATCCAATGTTTGAATGCCCATAATTGAATGGCTTAAAATGGAGGGCATTTTTTAAATGAATAAACCAATCAAAGTCGAGTTCCAATGTTTCAAACTTACTTTCAACACTTCCACATCTAAATGCAATAAGGTCTCATCTCCTTCTAGAGTTATGGATAGTATTTTAGAGAAGTGTGTAGGCTGTCACTAATAACTTCCTTCTAAGAAGGTTAAAGATGAGGGTTCAGCTCAAGGTTCTAATCCCCTATCTTTCTTCAAGCTTAAACTTGGTTAGATAGGGCTAGAGGACATTGTACCCAATAATTTTCTATTTCTGTGATCTCATATGTATTGTTGTTCATTATGTCACAAAATAGTAATTTTTAGTATACACATATTAGAAACCTATTGGGTCATACATTAGCTTTGAATTTTGAGTGAAGTACTTTTATAGAAGAATTCCAAGGTGGCAATTGAATTTTGATCCTTAATCCATCTTCAGGGACTTTTAAAGAAACAACCATTCAGCTCATCAGGGCTAGGGGCTTTCTTAGGGTTTAAAAACTTAAGTGCATTCTCCACATTAATTAGAGTGAACTCCTTAGTATGGGTTAGACCTTTATCACTTGTAAATTTATTGTTTGCTCTTTAAGCCTTGGTCCTAGTAATTTGATAAAGATTTCTCTAGTCAAGTTCTTCGTGTTTCCTTTGCCCCAACCCACCTCACCGTCTTCATTTTGAGTTCAATTGATACTTTTTCTAGGTAGAATAGCTCTAAAGTAGAATCTAGTACATTTATCCCCATCTTGTAACCATTACGCTCTAGACTTCTATCTAAGGGTAAGGTAATGAGAATTTAAAGCTTGTAGGTATTCACCATGAGTATGTCTTTCTTTATTCCTTAATGTTAGGTTGCTAGGATATTTTTATACAATCTGAGATGCCTTAAAGTTCTGTCTTGTTTTCCTGACATCCATCTTGTTATCTGCTAAACACACTTGTATTATCCATAGCCTGTAAAATTCTCCTTGATTCCCAGCTCAACAGCCTCCTGGAACCCCTCACAAGTAGTTAGGAAATTAAGAAATTTAAATGATGAGGTTCTCATCTCACCCTGTGATAAGTTAAGGGTTTTTATAGGGCAGTGATCAAAGATTCGAGGATGTCCAACGTTGGCCTTAGCATCCTAAAATTACAGTATCCATTTATGATTTATAATAGCACTGTTAATCTTTCTTTTTAATAACCATCTCCTTACTGCTTATTAGTGTAAGTGAAGTGGTTATCTTGATCTTCTATATTAGTAACTTGAATATTTAAAAGGCAAGTTTGAAAATTTCCAAAGGTCTGTGGATTCCATTCCTCTATTAACTTCAAAGTGATAAGCAGTTAAAATCACCTAAAATCAACAAAGGTACAATGATTGTAGTTTCGAGGAGTTTTAGTTCTTACCAGAGATCATTCCTTTAGAAGTTGATATTAGCTACATATATGAAACTAATGTATGCCTAGTTATTGTTTTCTTTAAAAGTTGTCTAGATGTAAATTGCTTGTACACAAGACTAATTGGAATGGATTTCCATAAGGTTTGTGTTCACTGATATAATGATGGTCTTTATTTTTGGCGATAAGCTCCCGATTATGATGTAAGTACCACATCGTTTGACATTTACTCTCTTTGATTTTTATCTCTAGTAATCCATAGATAATAGAGACAAAAATCATGGAACATGAAGCATGGAACATTACAGAGTTGAGTGTCAAATGAAGCACAATGTTCCACAAAAATTGCATACCTATATTCACAATAGATCTCAAGTGCAGTCAAAAGAAACTGAACATCTATTAAACTTATGTTGCCCACTGTGGTAGTAGTTTCCTTTTCAACAACAGGTAATCTTCCATTCTTCTTTTTCCTCTTAAGCTTATATACCTGGAGAACTGTCTCATCTTTGTGCACCTAAAATTGATTATAAGTTACTAATAGAACCTTGTAAATAACTAGTCATTTGTTCCAAAACTATGAAACAAGAGACTTGATAAGTCATGACTGTGAACAGACCATGGTCAAAACTAACATTAACCATTCAAATATATTCCTTTAATTCAATTTGTCTTTATGGTCAGAACAGTTACACTTTAGTTCACATAATGAATAGTATCCACGTATACCTTAATCATTTGATTAAGAGAAGTGAGGGGAAGACCAACTTCAGAGAGTGTCTTAGTTCCCCAACTTTCAAAACACTGAAGCCCCACACATTCAGCTAGCATGTGAATAACAACTGATCTATGTTATCTAAAACATTATTAATACATAAATGTGTCCAGTTCTTTTGCTTATTTGCTGAATTGAGATGAGTGGCATATGGTAGCAATTGGAATTCTTTGACTCCATTAAGAGGTGTCAAAGAGGAACAAATGGTTTGAACTTGATTTACTAAAAGCTGGAAATAGATTGCTACTTCCATGCTAATTCCGAACTGCTAGTTGAATTATATGAATTATATTTTTATTGGGAAAATGTCAATTGCAAATTCTCAATTTCAGCTGGTAGGAGCTCATGCTGATGCAGTTCATAAATCTGAGGAAAAATCAGCACTAAAACAATAGGCAAATATGCATTCTTGTTAGATGTTCCTTCTAAGCTGCATATATATACCCCATACATATATGTAAACATGCATTCTTGTTAGTTATACTGTGTATCTGGTTTTGAATTGTTTAAAGCATTACCCTTTTGGATCTAATTCTGGTGAGGCCTCTTTCAAGCCTATTCTCCAACTGCTTTAGTTCCTTCATGGTTAAAGCACTTAAGGAATCACACATTAGGTGCCTTCAATGTAGCACGAAACTATTAGTCATGCATACAAAAACCTTACAGTTGGCTATATGAAAGTAGATCCATTTGCTTAAGATGATGGCATTTTCTTTCCTACTTATATACAACAACAATTGCATATCTTTCATTGAACTGCAAGTAGGGTGTAATAGCAAAATGGGATTATTAACATGTTTTGACTTCAGATTAATGATCATGTTTTTTAAGTCAATAATTAACTGCTTACAGAAACATGAAAACAATACTAACTATGTTAACAGACCACCTATTAGAGTTCTGTAGCATTTGAATTTGTTGCTTCAGCTTTGTTGATTCTCGATGATAATACTACATAATGCAGGAAATTAACACAAGTATTAGACTTGATTTACTTATATGAAAATGTTCTTAATTATGTACTTTGGTGTATCATAAGTAAAGCATTTAAATAACTTTTAGATTCATGGATGAAGATTGAGTGTGTTCATTACACTAAATGTGTCCGTTAAATGACGTACATACTCGAATCCATAGTCATCTGGCCTGAAGATGACTAAATTAACATAAACATTTCAATCAAGTTGATGAGCAATTTGGACTCATCTGAGTTGACATTCCATTCTAGCATATGCTTTCTATTCATTCCTTGGGCATTTAGATTTTTCTCCATATGCAGTGTACTTTTCTCAAATCATGTATTGGTAGAGTGCTAAATTATGTTGCACCAATTAGCTTGCTTTTTTGGCTAGTTTAGCTATATTGGTTAGTCTTAGATTAGGATTATTAGATCTTTACTTGGCTGATCTTTATGTCTAATGACGTTTTTACTTGGCCAATCTTCTTCTTGCATGATTTATGATGCTTCTGCTTCTGTCCTTTTAGGTCTGCATTTGTTTTGCTAGTGTAGTTGCTATTATTTCTGTTTCTCTTTCCATATGAACTATTTGTTATTTGGGATAGTAGCTAATGAGACCTATTTACTAGTGTAGTTGCTAATGTTGAATTGAATGCAGGTGATTAACATGGGACCTTGTTTACCCAAGAAGAAGAATAAGGCTGTACCAAGTAGCTTAGTGCTCACACAACTACAGTCGCGGTACTGTCAGCTTCTTGGAAGTGTAGTTGATGAGCCATTTGCTCGTGCACAGCCAGAATATCACACACCAGCGCCTTGTGAGCCTACTCCAACACCAAGAGATGTCATGTGTGTTCCAGATACTCATCCTAGAGATAAGTATTTACAAATTTTGAGAATGCCACGCAATATTAGTTCTCTATCAAGTTCTCAAGAGATGCCTCCGTCAAGTTCTCAAAAGATGCCTCCGTCAAGTTCTCGAGAGATGCCTCCATCAAGTTCTCAAGAGATGTCTCCAGCTTCTAATTAGCCACCAGTAAATGACATGAGCCCCTTTCACAGTATTAGTGCTACCTCTGCAAGCACTGCAGGTATGATTTTTCACATCATATTGGTTAAACATACAAGTTTAATAATTTTGTTTATCTAACCAATTAAGAGTATGTTATATTTTTATTGTAAAATATTCGTTGTTATATTTTAGGATCCACGACTCATCCAAAAAAGACAAGGGGTGTCACAAAAGGACATGGATTGGCAAAGATTAATAAGGCGATAGCTAAGCGATTGGAGATAGAGATCTCCCCTGTTGAAGGATGACCAACCAACTCCGTACAGTCTACTAAATTATTGAGTGAGATTGATATGGTATCCCAAACTTCATTACCTTTAAGAACAAAATGGAAAAAAAATAACTAAAGAGGAGTTGGACATTGCATTTGATAAGTTAGTTGTAAGTATTATAAAACTATCAAATATGTACGTATTTTCCATATGCATAAAGCTTTCACTAATAATTTATAATTTTTTGCAGCAAAAGTTGGAAGTCAAGGGAATGAGGACAGATGATGAAGTACATGCTATTATGAAGCAGTTTCTTTCTTTTAAGATCTAAAGATCAAAGATTTCATTTAAAAAACATTTTATCAAGCACGGAAAGGATGTTAAGCCGTAAAATGTCACAGTGGTGGAGTGGATGGATTTATTCGAATATTGGGACCAATCGGCTACAAAGGTTAGTTAATTTGATCACAATACTTATTTTCACAAGTTTTTTGACGATTTATTATATTTTTGTATTTATCAATTGTGATTTATAGATGTTATAATAGATTTTCTTACGTTTATGGTTAGGAAAAAAGTCAAAAAGCCAAATTGGCTAGGAGTCAAGTCAAATGTCGACCAAATTTCGGCTCTAAGGCCTTTGTAGCGATACGACATGGGATTGTAAGTTATTATCTTTTTAATTATTTTACTTTGATCGATACTTCAAAATTTATAATAAATATTACTAATAATATTTTTCAATATAATAGAGTGACAAAGATGGAGAAGAGTGTGACCGGATGAAGCTATGATATCATACTCATTATGATGAAAGTAAAGGTCAATGGACAACTAAAGGATGTAGAGAAAAATGGGTGAGTACATAGTTCAAATAATTTTTTTTTAGTATTTATGAATTTTAGATCTGATTATGTGGTTGGCATGGGAGTTGGGCCTCGACCACAAGGGAAGACTTCGGTTAGAAAGAGACTTCAAGATGAACTAGAGGAGTTGAAGAAGGTTAATCAGGAGTTACAGTCTCAAGTCGATGAATTGACTAAAAAAGTTGAACAAATGCAAGATTGGTTCACTACTGAATTCGAGCAACAAAGAATGGAATTTGAACAACAAAAAAAGCTTTTGGAACTTTTATGTGCTACACATAATATTCGTTTAGATTAGGTATATGTACTCATATTGATATCTTATTAAATTATGACATACTTTTTATATTAATTAATGTATTATGACATTTTGGAAATTGTAGTTAAATAGTAAATTGTCTGTATTTACGAAATTCTTGTAATACATAAGTAATTATTAAAATTAATGATATACTAAAAAATTTAAGAATTATTAAATAAATAAAATTCAATATTAAATAATATTGATTAATTATTAAATATATAAGATTTAAAATTAATATTTAAATTGCAAAGTTATTAAATTAAATTTATTTTGGGGTAAAAAATTTAATACAAGAAATAAAGGGCATTCTGCGACGTTTTACTAAACATTCAAAACGTCGCGGATTGTCAAACAATCAGTGACGTTTGGACAAAACGTCACAGAATCAAACAATTTGTGACGTTTTAAAACATTGCAAAAGGAAGCATTCCATGACGTTTCCACCAACGACGCTGAATCTCAAAGATTCCGTGACGTTGTCTAAAACGTCGCGGAATGAGGCTTTCCTCGACGTTACAGAAAACATCGTAGAATCTGCCTTTCCGCGATGTTTACTAAAACATCGGGGAATATAAATGATTCCACAATGTTTGGTAAAACATCGCGAAATCTTGAAGATTTTGCGATGGTTTCTCCTAACATCGTTGAATGTAAACACTTTTAGTGACGTTTTTGTAAATGTCGCAGAATGTGCATATCTTCCGTGACATTTTATGTAAAATGTCGTAGAAACCTTTTAGCTACACCACAATCTGTGACATTTTTAGTGAATTTTTTTAAAACGTCACAAATTTGATTCCGCGACATTTTTTAGCTTTCTACGACGTTTTTAAAGCGTCGCAGATTCTATATAATTCTTGTAGTATAGCCATCTCCTAGTGAGGTTTCATCCTTCTATCTTTGTGTTGACTTTCATTAGAGATGGTCCATGTTGATAGTTGTGGTTTATGACAAACCAACGTGGAGAAGATTAAAGAACGAAGGAGATCGTCACAAAGGTATGTAAACATCTTACATTTCATGTTTTTGTTTTTATATATCTGTATGCATGAGTAAATTTGGTTTTTGAGGCTCCATTTTTATATCCTCTAACATGTATATTTGAAATATATTATGTATGAGATGCATGATCAGAACCTAACAGTGGTATCAGAGCCATGTTGTGCCTTGTTAGATGTAGAATACATGACTTGTGAAAACTGTTTTCATAGTTGTGACGACTTAGGGTCCTGTAATGTTTTGTTCGAAGTTAATTACAGAAAATTGTTTTTCATGATTTTCTTTCACTAATCTGGTCATAAGATCTAAGTGAATGATTTGGGGTTATTGAAAATATTTTTAATATGATTAAAAGATTTAATTTCGACTTTACAAGAACATGTATGAAATCTGTCTTTTTGCTAGGCATGTGATGTCTATTGGGTAAAATGATGAGGTTACACATGATTTTTGTGGAATTTGATTCCGGAAAAAATTATGTGAAAATATTTGGGATTTTTTATACTTCTTTAAATTTTTTACAATTATTAAAAATATTTTAATAATTTTATGAAACAATTTCCCAAATTTGGACAGTTTTCCAGAAATTGTAGGATATGTTTTGTTTGATGTTTTTGTATGTTTATATTCTAGTTCCAGAACCTTTAAAATATTTTGATGTGATAAAATGTGTTAATTTGATGTTTGATAAATTCCTAAAAGATTTTTCTCAAAATTTGATTTCCAGAAAATTTTAGAAGTCATATTTGTCATTTTTGGTGTCTTATTGGTGTTTTGGTGGTCATAATAATTTTTGGTTGATTCCTAAATTATTTTGATCATCATGAAATGACCTAGAGATCCTTGGAATTATGATTTGATTATGTAAATTTTGGGAAATTAGAGAAATTAGTTTTGAATTAATTTTAGTAGAGTAATAGATTTTTAAGTAAGACTAGAAAAATTAATATGTATGACAAAATTGAAGTTGTTTAATTTTGGACATCAAATTATTATTTTAAGGTAAATTAATTATTAATTAATTTCTTGAATTAGGAATTCATGTTAATTATATTAATATTAATTCTAAGAGAAATAACATACAATAGTAATTTTAGCCAAGTTAGAAAAAGGAAGATAGTAAATCTAAGTGTTGGATTAGGCTTAGATCCAAGTTTTGGATTGGGTTTTCATGTTAGGATTCATAAGATTTCATAACCAAAATGATATGTTTACATATATGTAATAGGTGTGCATTAGTCTATGTTTTTCTATGTAATTGGTATGTGTTTCTTGCATAATTGTTGATTATTGTTATAGTTTAGGATTCATTTGTATGATTTCATTTAGTTTGATTTTTACTATTATTCTTTTATGTTTGATGTTAATTTAGGGTAAGAATTGACTATTTTCATATAGGAATGAAGATGGAGCAACTTGGAGATTGAACTAGAGACTAAAAAGGAGAATAGAAGAGGAGTCATTCTGTGGCAAATTCCCACGATAGTGGGAATTGGCATGATTCCCACAATTGTGGGAATTATAATCTGAGACACTATGTGGGACTTCAATAAACCTAGGGTTTTTAGACTATAAACAATAATTACGCCTCCAAGGTTAGGAGGAGAACACCCCTCTATGGAAAAGAGATTGAAGAACATAAGTTTGGAGTCTTGGGGAAGGATTAAAGTTAAGGATTATCATCAAGATTAGGAAAATAACACATATACATCGAAAATTCCAGATTTTGGCAAAGAAGAGAAGGAGTTCCTTTACTCAATTTTCCCTCAATTTTACTTCTATTCTTTGTAAAATGTTTTATTTGAATTTTTATGAAGTTATGGAGACCATGTTAGGCTGATTTAGTTTAGGGATTGCTTTTGAACTATTGTGTTAAACTTCCTATTTTATTGAATTGAATGAAAGTGTCTTTGATGATTGTTGATTTTATTTCTATCTTACGATAAATTGAGAGAGTGAGTAAGATAAATATGTGTAGAATTGTACAATGAGAGTTGGTGACCTATAGACTTACAATCATCAAGTTAATTGACCAGTCAGAAGAGAGATCTCAACTAGGTTAATTGATTACCTATAGGATAGCTTAATACCTAGTGAAATTGGTTGAGTGATTGGATAGGTTGAGAGATCATTCAACTAACCCCATTAAATTTAATTAGGGAAAATTAATTACACCTTGGGAGAGGTAATTAATATATTCAAAAATCTTGGGTGAGACAAAATTCGATTAATAAAATAAGAGGGAGACACAATAAGGAGAAAATAATCTATAGTCTTTAGATTCTTAAATTCCGATTTTCTGCATTTGTCGTATTGTTCATTATTCATTATTAATCTCTTAACTTTAATTTAACTTTCCAAATTATTTTCATTAAAAACAATTCCGTTTCTTAAACAAAGTTCGATCTAAATTAAGAGGTGTTTGGGCATCAATCCTTATGAGATCGATATCTGCTTTTAAGCTACAAGTCATAACTCGTACACCTGTAATTTTTTAGCGTAAAACGGGTATATTGATTAAACACTCAACAAGTTTTTGGCACTGTTGCTGGGGATTGATTGTTTAGTATCTTGTTTAGTTTAGATTACTTTGATTTAAGAGTTTTTGATAGTTTTCCTTATGTATTTGAAAGTGCATGAACAAAAAAAACACGCAAAGATCAACAGAATTTGTTGATGATGAACCATCTGATATCACAAGACACATTAAGACATCTTAGAATGAGAAATGAGACATCTAACGAGCTAGATGCTGTGAAGAAATAGAAAGAACAATGATGGAGGATAGTTATTAGAAGGAGCAAGGAACTTTTGAGAATTACAATGAGGCACAGTATGGATGGGGAAGTACCGATCCTTATTGGAACACGTGCACTCAGATTTTTATTGGTTCAATAATGCGAGTACTCATATGGGACATCAAGACCTATTTGAATTTTAGCAAGATGAGTCTAGTCCATGGGAGTCCAAATTCGACAAAATCATAGAGAAGTTAACAGATATGAAAGAGAAACAGAAGAGAATGTTTTCCAGCTAAGAAGAAAGTCATAAGAGAATGGAAAAGAAATTCGATCAAGTTTTTGAAAATCATGGTACTTCTATTTACAACCTAGAGATTCAAGTAAGATAGCCTTTCTGTGAATTTTGTGAGAGAAGTGTGGAAGACTCTCTCAGTAATATGGAACTATATCAATAAGAGCAATATAAGGCTATCACACTTAGAAATAGGGAAGAATAAGAAGAACCAATGGAAGACCATGCTGAACCTTACCTTATAGAAGACCAAGAAATCAAGATAGAGGATGAAGAAAAGGATGCTCCCTATTATTCACCAGTTTTTGATATACCCTATGTGAACATAAAAAATCTTGGGTAGATGTTTATGAAAAGAACTCTATCTTTTGGATTGATGATGAACAAGAGACATTTAACATGAATGATGTATTTAAGAATTTGAAGGATAGTAGCTCATTTAGGATAATTGATGTGTTTGAATGTTCTGAAAAACAAACGGATGAAGAACAACTGACAACAGACATTGAGTTTAAAGAAGTTATAAAAGTCTATGTTCATGAAGTGGAAGAAGCAGAGGGGGAGAAGGTGATAAGGAAGAAAGAGAGCAACTCACCTTATACAAGACAAACTGTTCGATTTGACAGAAGATTCAGTGAGTTTTGTTATTCCCTGTTTTATTGCCAATTTGTTAATGAAAAGGAAATTGATGAAATTAATTGGTTTTCTTAACTTTATCAATATAGTCCTTCTGTTCATTTTGCAATTTGTAGCTTATTTATAGGATACAAAATTGATGTTGAATGAAAAAGGTGGAAGCATGCCACTTATAATTAATCCTGGATGAGTTTCCAAAAAAGAAGAGTCGAGCTATCAATGTTGAAAGAGGCATTGCATGGGAGGCAATCCATGAAGTTCTACTTCCTTTTGATTTCTTTTGTTTACTTATTCATTAGATTTCTTTAGTTATGATCATGTTTGATTCGATTTGGATTGATGTTTGCTTTGAATTTGTTCGAATTTCAATTTGTTTCCTTCTCAAATTTCTTGTTGATGATTGATTGAGCCCAAGTTTATAACATAAATTGGTGACATTTTCATGGCCTTTCCTATACTTTTTGACTCCTATCTCTAGCTTTTGTGCTTGAATTGATTCTTTAGTGTGTGCTTTTATTTTATGTAGTTTGAAGGTGAAAATTGCTACAAATTAATATTAAATGCACTAATTAATTTTTTGAGAACAAGTGATACTGCAAACTACCATCTTTTTATTGTAGGAGACTCAAGGAGAAGGAAGTCAAAAGGAGGACATGGAATGAAAGAAGGATGAAGTGAAGTCAACACAACAGGAAGTTCGCTGCGGCGAAGCGAATCTGTCACTACGGTGAAACACGAAGAATCCAGGCCGAACTTTTGAGAAAAATTCACCGCGGCGAAGATTAATTCTTTCACCGTGGCAAAAGATCTAGCGAGGAACAAAACCTTTCGGGAAAAATTCAACGTGGTGAAAATCATTTGTCGCCGCGGCGAACCTTCGAAAACCCGTACTATTTTTGGAAAAATCACACATTGTGTGACCTAATCCGGCATCATTCATTTTAAAACCTACTAAATTAGGTTGTAGCTGGCACAAAATAGATAAGAGACGACAGAAAAGAAAAAAAAGAAGAGAACTTCACTCATTCCCCACTCCTCCTTCCACTTCACCGTCATCAATCATTTTCTTTCCATTTTATCTATCGCCATATTCATTATCTGTGGCTGCTGCCATGGAAGCTCTTGGTTGGGTTCCAGTTATGAGTTCTCCTGAAGCAATGCTTGACTAAGCACCGGTTCCTCTTGAAGATGTAGCAATGGCTTGGTTTCAATGGGCTTCAAAGGGGAGTAGTTTGTTCATATTTATCTACAATGTTGTGAACTCCTGAGTTAGGATTTATTCTTTGTAGTTGGATTTTCTTGATTATAGTTTAATCAAGTGTTGAACAATGTATCGTGTTATTGGGTTTGTTGATGTAGAACTTGGAGCTTGAATATATGAAGTCTCATATATGTCAGTTTGTGATTTTGTTAATTCTCTCTTATCTATCAAGTTGTGTTTGATATTGAGATGATACTTGATCACCAAATTAACCATTGGCATTGACTTACCCTTGTCACTCACTAAGATGCATTCAACAAGGTTTTGAGAAATGGAGTTCATTGATTAAAACCTTGGACTTAAAGAGTTCTTTAAGGTTTATCATTTGGGAACTTAGTGATTTTTACTCCCACAAAGATTTGTTTTGAACCATGAGAGCCAAAGCTCATTTTTCAAAAGCATTTTATCATATTTGATCATTGTTTTAACTTTCAATTTCTTATTCCCAAAAATCCAAAAATATCTTTTTACACATTTCCTTTTCAATTAGTTTAATTTTGTTAGTTCTCCAAAGAACCAAAACCCCCCTTCCTACCCAATTTTGTTGCATTTCATGACATTTATGCTAGATTAGATCCATTGCATTAGGTTCCAATTGAGTGAGACAACCTGAGGTTGCATCCTATATTGCAATCCTTGGAATTCAATTTTTGATTCGACCTCCAATGGTAAAACCGTAAGACAAAGCGGTTCAAAATGACGTCGTTGCCCGGGAACCAAGTAATTGGTTTTTTTTAGGTTAGCCGTTGTCATTTTTGTTTCTCATTGAGTTTGGAACCTTTTCTTCTACGTTCCCTTTTTACATAGTTTAGTGTCATATTTGTCAATAGCATAGGATTTTTATTTTCCTTTACATAGTTTTAAAAATTTTGAAAACACAAACACAAGCATACATACTTTCACATACAATACACTTGCACCCATCTCATCTCACCTTTTATTTGACTTTGTGTGCTTGTGAGTAAATTTTGTTACCTTTTTATTTATCTTTGAATTGTTCCTGTGCATGCCACAGAAAGCAAAATCCCTACTTTTTAATCCTGAAATTGGGGGATGTTTGAGAAAAATAAAAAAAGAAAGAATAACAAAAGAGAGAAGTAAGGAGTTTGTTGAAGAAGAATCGAGTGAGTAAGATAGTGAAAGCAACCCTATGGAATAAGTGAATATGGGCGAGAGCCCAGCTTTTCCCCAAAGTCCTAACTTTCATGTGAACCAACCTAGGAATGGTGATAATGGAGGTAATGGGGAGCATGAGAGAGTAGGTGAAAATAATGGGAATCAAAGGAGAAGGACTATTAGGGAAGCAACAACTTCTGATGTGAATTATGACCCATTTACTGCTGCTTGTCCTAATTTTGATGTTAATTTTGAAGTGAAGGGATTACTCATTAATTCTCTTCCTAAATTTCATGGCTTGACAGGAGAGGATCCCTACATGCATTTGCAATCCTTGTCCATGATTTGTCAGAGTATGAAACCAGTAGGAGCTTCACTTGATCAAGTGTTATGGAAGGTTTTTCACCTATCTCTGGAAGGAAAAGCAAATGAGTGGTACATGAGTCTGCCAAGGCATATAGCAAGTGCCTACCATAGCTGGGCCACTTTGAGGAAGGCTTTCTTGGAAAAGTACTTTCTAGCTTCCCACACTTCATCGATGAGGAAGGAGATTTACTCGACACGCCAGGATTATGATGAGTCTCTTTATGACTACTGGAATCACTTCCAATATTTGTTATCTAGATGCCCCTACCATCAAATACCGGATAAACAGTTAGTGCAATATTTCTATGATGGATTGAAAAGTCAAGATAAAGACATGCTAGATACGGCATCGGGAGGTTCATTGATTGATCTTACAGCTTCGGAAGCATGGGATTTGATCAAGAAGATGGCTCTAAATCATCAACAGTACAGCATGAGAGACACCCGAGGAGTGTATGAGTTGGGTGCCACAGCAGCCCACTCAAAAAGAATGGAGAGCTTACGGTCAAAGGTTGACTCTTTAGAGAGCAGAGAGACATCGCAATTATCCTTCATCACAGCCAAGCTGAAAAATATGAATGTGCATCGACCGACATCTTCTATGGATCTCACAGCGCCTAGCTGTATCCAGTGTTTACCCTAGTCAGTATGAAGAAGTGACTGTAGTGTATCCGGGAAGACCAAATCAAAAATGGGCCCCCTACTCCAATACTTATAACGAGGGATGGAAGGCTAACCCAAGGTTTAGTTTGAGGAATGAAGAAGGACAAGTTCAAAACAGATTTTAACAAAGGGGAGGAGCTGGTACTCCCACTAACCAGTTCCCCAACCAATAGCAAATGATGACTGTCCTACCTAAGGAGGATACCAATCAACTACTGCAAAATATGATGACTTTGATGAAGGAAGAGAGAACTTCAACTAATAATCAATTCAACGCCATTGCTTCTTTGATTCAACAAGATTCTTCAAGGAATGCTGCTCGAATCAATGCCTTGGAAAAGAGAATGGAACAATGGGAGACAAAAGCGGAGAACATCAACTCTTTTATCACTCAATTGTTAAACAACATGATTGAGAACCAAGCAAGAAGCAATGGGACCATTCCTTCACATACTATGATGACCAAAAAGTTTAAATGCAATTGCTCTCCGAAGTGGGAAACAAGAAAGATTTAATCATCAAAAGGGCTGATTGAGCCCAAGTTTATAACATAAATTGGTAACATTTTGATGGCCTTTGCTAAACTTTTTGACTCCTATCTCTAGCTTTTGTGCTTAAATTGATTCTTGAGTGTGTGCTTTTATTTTATGTAGTTTGAAAGTGAAAAGTGCTACAAATAAAGATTAAATGCATTAATTAATTTTCTAAGAACAATTGATATTGCAAACTACAATTTTTTATTGCAGGAGACTCAAGGAAAAGGAGTTCAAAAAGAAGAAATGGAATGAGAGAAGACCTAAGTAAAGTCAACGCTATAGGAAGTTCGTCGTGGCGAAGTGTATCTGTCGCCGTGGAAAAAAATGATGAATCTAGGCTGAACTTTCGGGAGAAGTTTTCCATGGAAAAGGTGGATTCTTTCACCGTGGCAAAGGATCTAGCGAAGAACAAATTCTTTCAGGAAAAGTTTGCCGCAGAAAAATTCATTTGTCACCGTGGCGAACCTTCAAAAACTCGGACTATTTTTAGGAAAAATCACACTATGTACAAACTGACTCATCTTCATTTGTTTTAAAACCTACTAAATTAGGTTAGATGGTAACACACAACACAACATATACCACAAGACAGAAAACAAGACAAGAGAGAAGTTCTCTCATTCCCGACTCCTTACTCCACTTCACCGTCATCCACCACCATCATCCACCATTTTCTTTCATTTTATCTATCGTCGTATTCACCACCTGCTGCTGCTGCTATGGATGCTTTTGGTAGGGTTCCAGCTATGAGTTCTTCCGAAGCAATGCTTGGCTAAGCATCGGTTCCTCTTAAAGATGTAGCAATGGCTTGAGTTCAATGGGCTTCAAAGGGGAGTAGTTTGTTCATATCTTTTTACTCTGTTATGAACTCCTGAGTTAGGATTTATGCTTTGCAGTTGGATTTTCTTGATTATAGTTTAATCAAGTGTTGAACAATGAATTGTGTTATTAGGTTTGTTGATGTAGAACTTGGAGCTTGAATATATGAAGTCTCATATATGTCATTTTGTGATTTTGATAATTCTCTTTTATCTACCTAGTTGTGTTTGATAATGAGATGATGCTAGATCACCAAATTGACCATTTGCATTAACTCACTCTTGACACTCACTAAGATGCATTTAACAAGGTTTTAAGAAATGAAGTTCATTGATTAAAACCTTGGACTTAAAGGGTTCTTTAAGGTTTATAATTTGGGAACTTAGTGATTTTTACTCCCAAAAAGATTTGTTTTGAATCATGATAGCCAAAGCTCATTTTTTTAAGAGGATTTTATCAAATTTGATCATTGTTTTAGTTTTCAATTTCTTATTCCCAAAAATCCAAAAACATCTTTTTTCACATTTCCTTTTTACTTGGTTTAAATTTGTTAGTTTCCTAAAGAACCAAACCCCCTTCCTAACCAATTTAATTGCATTTCATGAGATTTAGGCTAGATTAGATCCATTGCATTAGGTTTTGATTAAGTGAAACGACCCGAGGTTGCATCCTATGTTGCAATATTTAGAATTAAATTTTTGATTCGACATCAAAGGGCAAAACCAAAAGACAAAGCATGAGAATCAAATGGCACTGTTGCCGGGGAACCAAGCAATTGGTTTTCTGTAGGAAGCCATTTGTCATTTTTGTTTTTCATTGAGTTAGGAATCTTTTCTTTTGTACTCCCGTCTTGCATAGTTTAGTGTCATATTTTTCAATAGTATAGGATTTCTATTTTCCCTTACATAGTTTTAAAATTTTGAAACACAAGCATATATACTTTCATATACCATACACTTCCACCCATCACATCTCATCTTTTATTTGAGTTTGTGTGCTTGCGAGTAAATTTTGTTATTTTTTATTTACTTTTGAATTGTTCCTGTGCATGCCCCGGAAAGCAAAACTCCTACTTTTTTAATCCTAAAATTGAGAAAAGTTTGAGGAAAATTAAAGGAGAAAGAATAGTAAAAGAGAGAAGTAAGGAGTTAGTTGAAAAAGAATCAAGTGAGCCAGATAGTGAGAGCCACCCTGTGGAAGGAGTGAATATGGCCGAGAACCTAGTTTTTCCGCAAAACCCTTAACTTTTATATTAACCAACCTAGGAATGGAGATAATGGAGGTAATGGGGAGCATGAGAGAGTAGGTGAAAACAATGGTAATCAAAGAAGAAGGACTATTAGGGACTTCTGATGTGAATTATGATCCCTTTACTGCTACTTGTCCTAATTTTGTTGTTAATTTTGAAGTGAAGGGATTACTGATTAACTCTCTTCCTAAATTTCATGGCTTGACGAGAGAAGACCCCTACATGCACTTGCAATCCTTGTCCATGATTTGTTAGAGTATGAAACTAGTAGGAGCTTCACTTGATCAAGTGCTTGGAAGGATTTTCACCTATCTCTAGAAGGAAAAGCAAAAGAGTGGTACATGAGTCTTCCAAGGCATGTAGCGAATCTATCATAGCTGGCCGAATTTGAGGAAGGCTTTCTTGGAAAAGTATTTTCTAGCTTCCCGCACATCATTGATGAGGAAGGAGATTTATTTGGCACGCTAGGAGTATGATGAGTCTCTTTTTGACTACTGGAACTGCTTTGAAGATTTATTATCTAGATGCTCTCACCATCAAATACCAGATGAACAGTTAGTGTAATATTTCCATGATGGTTTGAAAAGTCAAAATAAAGGCATGTTAGATGCAGCATCAGGAGGTTCATTGATTGATCTTACAGCTTCGGAAGCATGGGATTTGATCAAGAAGATGGCTCAAAATCAACAATGGTATAGTGTGAGAGATACCCGAGGAGAGTAGAGTGATACTACAATTATCCTTCATCACTAACGAGCTGAAGAATATGAGTGTGCATCGACCGACATCTTCTACGGATCTTATAGTACCTAGCTGTGATACTTATGGTTTGGTGATGCATATATCCAGTGTGTGCCCCAGTCGATTTGAAGAAGTATCTGCAGTATATTTGGGATGACAAAATCCAAAATGGGACCCCTACTCCAACATCTGTAATGAGGGATGGAAGGCCAACCCTAGGTTTAGTTGGAGGAATGAAGAAGGACGAGTTCAAAACCAATTTCAATAAGGGGGAGGAGCTGGTACTTCTACTACTCGATTCCCCAACCAATAACAATTCATGACTGTCCCACCTAAGGAGGATACCAATCAACTACTGCAAAACATTATGATTTTGATGAAGGAAGAGTGGACTTCAACTAATAATCAATTCAATGCCACTGCTTCTCTGATTCAGCAAGATTCTTCAAAGAATGCTTCTCGGTTCAATGCCTTGGAAAAGAGAATGGAACAATGGGAGACAAAAGTGGAGAACATCAACTCTTTTGTCACTCAATTGTCAAACAACATGAGTGAGAACCAAGCAAGAAGCAGTGGGACCATTCCTTCCAATACTGTGATGAACTCAAAGAGTTTAAATGCAATTTCTTTCCGAAGTGGGAAACAAGTAAGGTTTAAACATGAAGACGATGAAGAATGTGATGAGGAGATGGATATTGGAGAATTAACTTTACCCAAGAACACCATCAAGAATTTCAAAAGCTCTAAAGAAAAAGCACTATTGAATGAAAAGAATTCTGAATTAAAGAACAAAGGAGTTACTTCAGAAGGTTCCAAGGAAAAAGTACCAACACATGAGCGTGGAGAACCAAGCAAGCATGAAGCCCAAGGTAAGGAGGTAAACCTTCAGGACTTAGCTTTCCCTAATTCATATTTAATGAGCAAGCGTATGGCTGACATTAAACATGAAAAAGATGTTATTGATTTGTTTGGAAAAGTTGAAGTCAATGTCCCTCTAGTTCACTTAGTGAAAAGGGTTCCGGCATATGCTAAATATCTTAAGGACTTGTGCACAAACAAGAGGAAGTTTAGGCCTAAT
>JAOSBN010143483.1:0-25532 GCA_027563595.1 Erythroxylum suave | reverse complement strand
AAATATCCTTCCAACAAGGGTAATATCTCATTGTACAATCTCAAGTCTCAAAAACTTAAAATGCTACTTTGTTAGCAGAAGTGTAGCCAATTTATGTAATAAACTTGGGCTCAATCAAACGGTTGAGTGGACTATAAATTAATTAGAAGAATAGAGAGTAGTGTAAGACAAGAGAGTGGAGGCACAGTAGAGAGAACCATGGGTGTTCTTCAGTTGGGGGTTATTCAATAGGGGTTGAAGGATATTTTTAGGGAGAGACTCATAAATGGCTAGATGTTACAATGCCGGTTCAGAGGTGACATCGACGACAAAGACTTGGGTTAAGTGTTCTTCACTGTTTTTTTATTTCTTTCTCTTATCAGGATATGATTGTGTTATCTAATGCATATGGATTTGGTTTTTGTATTTAAATGACCATATTTATCATTTTGTTCAATTATTTGTGTCTGAATCCATTGGTATTATGCATTGGGTCATTTTATTATTAGAGAAGTGCTCTAAAGGAAATCAATTTTAGCACTTTTTTACAAATTTTATTTGATCAATCAAGTGAAAGGCAATTTTTCATTAATTTAATGTTCGTTTATTTATGAATTAATGTTAATCTTAAATCAAATTAATGAAGTCCATGATACAAAACATAGTATGAAGAAAATCATGATGACATCATGTTAATGAGATTCGTATCATTTGCAATTATGTTAGTATATAAATTATGCATAGTCATAGGATTAACAAGATAGGACATTATTAATTCGGATAGATTAGCACATATTATACTCCTTGATTTGATCAAAAAGTGGATCTCGCAAACTATTAAGCATGAGATGTTTAGAGTTAACATGTGGACGCTTACTAAGAGTAGTGAGTATATTAGATGACTCGCCATGAGATTATCATATGCATGATCTAGTTAATAATTAATATCATCATAACAACTGTACAAATATTCATAGACTTGAGGTACTCAAAGATATCTTAGATACTTATCCTATGCTTTGATATCATTCCTTATTTCCTTAAGACGAGGACGCTCATAGGGTGGTGATTAGGTACAACTATTGACATTCGAAGGTAATTGGGTAGCCAATAAAGGATTTACTACTCCTGATAGAAGGAGATGATATCCATGGCCTCTTGTCAGGGTTATTACTCTGTAGACTTTGGCCAAAGTAGTTACGTTTCATGAAGAGAATCTTCAATGACACACAGAGTAATGAGATCTTAGGACAAGAAATAACACCGCTTAGATTAGATGGGACATAGTCAGTCTAGTAGGAGTTGACACATAGTCCATACTATGAACCAAGTGGGGCACAGAAAGGTGAAGGGATGAATTGCATGGTAATTTTCTTTGGAAAGCTTCATAAGTTAGGTAATTAACTATCGAAGAGCTCATGTGTTAATCCACTTATATTTTGGTAAATTGGAATCAAATAGTTAATTCAAGTGGTATGAAACCATCCATGATTTACCTAGACTAAGAGTTAATTCAAATGCCTAAAATAATCAAGAATCTAAGGGTCACATTCATAAAAGATTGGATGAAAAACAAAGAGTGCATAGCTATCATAGAAGTAGGCCATGATCGCAATCGAAGGCCCGTCAGATGATGAATAAATGAGTTATTCACTTATGTACGCTAGTACTAAAAGTTAAAACACACTTAAGTGAGAGGGTAAGGAGTCTAGAAGTGTTCTAGAGTTAGACAGAAGTGATCTTGAGTCTTGTTCATGCAATTTATGCAATTGTTGTATGAATCTAATTGTATGTATCATAATCTTGATCTATCTCTCTACTTAAGCATCTACTTGAACTCATCTTGTTTGGTGCTCGAACCACCCTTACACATTACCTTTTCTTCATCTTTGTGTGTTCTTGAGTGATTAAGGAAGGTGTTTGGTGTTTGCTACAACCCAAACAAGGAGAAGATTAATGAAAGGAGGAGCAGTATCAAAGGTACATGTGCTGAAATTTCATGTTCTTATAATCTGTGTATGCATGCATCTAAGATTCTATTTTGAGGATGTCATGAGGATTAAATTTAGATTCTGACACTTCCATTGCCTTGTTATACATGTGTTTCATGAATCTATGGCTCCCTTACAGTGGCATCAGAACTAGTTATGCATGTATAAGATGATCTATTGAACATGTGTAAACTGTTTGCTGAGTTGTGACTGACATGCATGTTGATTTGAAAAAATTCATATAATTGTAGACTTTCTTCTAGTTTTCTTTCACAGAAATGTTTATAAAGTGTTATATTATATTTTTTCAAAGGAAATTGCAATTGAATATCATTTTCTATTTTATTTCGAATTAATATCCAATCTATTCATATGTTGGTTTTTGGGAATTTCTTGAAAACTAAATGTATATACTGATTTGGAAAATTTTGCAATAATTCTAGAAAACTTTTTTTTCTAACTTTCTTTCGTAGAAATTTTTATAATGTGTTATTTTATGTTTATATTAAAGTAAAATGCAATTGAATGTCATTTTCTATTTTATTATGATTTTAGTTTCAGCTTGATGCATGTATGAAGTTTTGGGAAATTCTGGAAATCTGATGAACATGCATGCTTGTAAATTCCGTATTAATTTTTTGAAAAAAATTTATTAATTTTTTGCATGGAATACAAGATAAGATGTTGGCACGTGTATGGGATGTATGATACTTGTTGTTAAGTGATTATCTTATACATGCTTGATGTAGAGTATAGCTAGTGTTAGAAGTAATATGACAAGTGTCATAGACATGTGATGTGCTAGATGATTCCACTAAGTTAATAAATAATTCCTAGGAATTATTTTTGAAAATCTTTATTATGCACATTTAGAATGTCTATAAGACTCTGTAATTTTTCCAGAATCAAGTGAATTTTATTCAATTAATAAATCAAGTTGAAGTCAACATTGGTCAACTTTTTGAAAGCTAATGGAGCTAACTTGTTTAATGACTTATGTGTACGTGTTTCTGTTACAAGGCCTTAATTTTTTTTAATGAGATAAAAAATGTGTCATTTTGATTATAACAAAACGCTAAGTGTAGTGCTTGAAAATATGGTTTTGGAAAATTTCCAGACATCAAATCGGTTTTTGTAGTGTTTAGTAGGTTAACTTATTTATCTTGATGATTTTAGTCAGCAAGATATTTTTTCGCTTGTATCGAAATTGTTCTAATAAATTTGAGATGACCTAGAGATATTTTGGATGACTAATTGATAAATCTAAGTAGAGCATTGCATTTCTAGTGTGACTAGAAAACGATATGTGTACTAGAATTAAAGTGTTTATTTTGGACATCAAAATAATTAAAATTTTACAGTTCCTAATCAAATCACAATCCTAATTCGTAGCGGAGACTATCACTAGTACATGATTTGGTTCTAGAGTTGAATCAAATCATGAACTTTTGATGCATATTCAAGCCATAACCTAAATTAAACCTCCTTTGTGTGATACATGCATTAGATGCATTTTAAGGTTAGTTATGGAGATATGCTCAATTTAATTATGTTGTCCATAATTTGAAAAAATATATATATGACATATATATAATATCATCTAAGTATTGATAAGACCTAAGCATACACTAAACTAAGATATTAGGACTAAAGCCTTCCATTGATATGGCAAGAACCAAAGTTCTTTTAAGGTTAAGTTGTTGGGTAAGCCCAAGCTTGCTCTACATGAATATGTTTAAACCATGGAAATTAGATTTTCAAATTAATGGGTTGGTCCTCACTGAAGGCATTAATTTGTTGGGCAAACCTAAGGTCACTGTCGACAGAGGAAAAGATGGGCCATATACATGAGATGTATATGAATCAAGAGTTAATAACCGAATGAGTGGGCTAAATCAATAGTTAATGGCACAAGTCGATCGTTGCATAATTGAAAGCAATTGGTATGAATGATACCTACCAATTTACCTAAGGTGGGCTTGTTGGGCAAACCTAAGGTCATTCTTAGTGATAATGGATATCGACCTATTAGGAAAACTATAAGTTTTCTCGAATTCGTAGAGAGGGCTATGGATTTGGATAAAAAAAATGGGGCCCATAATGCATGTGAATAAAGTCATTATCAATATGCATTAGTGTACATTCTAACACTTTCTCTCGTTCTTCTAGGTTATTAAATCACCAAAATGTCTTCATTTAATGTGAACCTATGCTCTTTATTAGACTCCAGCAAACTCATGGGACTTAACTTCTTAGATTGGCTAAGGAAATTTAGAATTATTCTCAAATTTGAGAGACTAGGATATGTTCTATATGAACCACTTCCCAATCCCCTTATTATCAATGCATCTGTTGAGGATCAAAAAGCTTACAAGAAGCTACTGGATGATAGTGAGCTAGCTAGCTGTATAATGCTGGCACCTATGTCACCAAAACTGCAAAACCAATATGAGCCTATGGGTGCTCATACCATAGTCTACCATCTAAAGGAACTATTTGATGAGTAAGCTTGGTCTGAAAGGTTCGAGACGTTGAGGTTGGTGTTTCACTCTAAGATGGGTAAGGAATCATCTCTAGTGCAGTATGCACTGAAGATAAATGGATATATTGAGAGGTTAGCTAGATTGGGATTTATAATGTATCCTAAATTAAGTATAAACTTAATTTTAACTGGGTTGATAGATAGCTATTCATAGTTTGTGCTTAACTATCGGATGAACCAAATATCCACCCTGATACTTGAGCTGATTAATCCACTAAAAAAAACTAAGCAAATTGTCAAGAGAGACAGTAAGGTTGCGATGGTGGAATGTCCTTTTAGTTCTCACAAGAGGAACTCTAAGAAGAAGAAGAAATTTAAGAAGCCAATGGGAGGTGAGGTGAAGAAGAAGGTAAAGGAGACTACATCAAAGGAGATATGTTTCCATTGTAACAAGGAAGGACATTGGAAGAAGAACTACGAAGCCTACATAGAGAAGCTAAAGCAGAAAAAGGCATTAGATGCTCCACCGTCTACTTCAGGTATGTTATTTATCATTGAGATTCATATTATTTATGATCATAGCATTTGGGTATTAGATACCAGATGTGGTTCACACATATGTGTTGATAGAGATGGACCTATGTGTAGGAAATGGGGCAAGAGTTGCTGCATTAGCTATAGGAACCTATGATTTGTATCTTCCTAGTGGGCTATAGTTAATTTTAGATTATTGCTATTATTTATCTATTGTGACAAAGAACATTGTATCTATTTCATGTTTTAATAAAACTAGATTTCATTTAACTTTTTCAAACAATGTTTGTTCCATTATGTTGAATGAAATGTTGTATGGTATTGCTACATTCTGCAATGGTATTTACATATTAAACATGCGCAATCCAATTTTAAATATCAATGGCAATAAAAGACAAAAAAGGGATAACTTAAAATCTTCCTACCTATGGCGTTATCGACTTGGCCATATAAGTGAGAGACGTATAGCTAAGCTGCACAGAAGTGGTAGCTTAGGGTCATTTGATTATAAATCATATGACACATATGAATCTTGCTTGTTAGGCAAGATGACTAAATTACCTTTTAAAGGAAAGAGTGAATGAGTGAATTGGATACTAGATCTTATACATTATGATGTATGTGGTAATGTCCATTCATGCCAGAGGTGGTTTTATGTATTTGATTACCTTGGTCAATGATTATACAAGATATGGGTATGTGTATCTAATTAGATACAAGTTTGAAGCATTTCAAATGTTTAAACAATTTATTAAGTAGAGAAATAACTCGGTAAAAGTATCAAGAAACTTCGATCAGATCAAGGTGGTGAATACTTGAATGAAGAGTTTTTAACTTATCTTAGGGATAGCGGGATTGTATTCTAATGGGCTCCATCTTACACACCACAATATAATTGTGTGGCTGAAAGGAGAAACCGAACCTTATTGGACATGGTAAGGTCAACGATGGGCTTAACACATCTATCAAAATTCTTTTGGGTTTATGATCTCGAGACTGTTGTTTATGTGATAAACAGAGTCCCTTCAAAAGCAGTTGAATCAGACATGCTTGAAGCGAAGTCTGATAAATGTCTATTTATAGGATATCCTAAGGAAACAATTAGATATCAATTCTACAATACTTTAGAGAAAAAGGTGTTTGTCTTAAAGCATGTTGCCTTTTTAGAGAAAGAGTTTCTTCTAAGAGAAGACAATCGGAGAAAAGTTGAACTTGATGAAGTTCATGATGCTCAAACAGACACAAATCAATTACGTTAACCTGAGATTGTTATTCACAGAGATTAAACAAAAGGTTAACTAGGATATGCAATGTTTCAGAGAGATATGGATTTCTTGTAAATGAACAAAATGACTTATTGCTCATAGAGGATGATGGGCCTACAACCTATGAAGAGACTCTGAAGAGTTCAGAAACTAAAAAATGGCTTTAAGTCATGAAGATTGAAATGGATTCTGTGTTTGAAAATCAAGAATGGACTTTGGTTGACCCACTTGAAGGGCTAAAACTCATAGGGTGCAAGTGTATTTTCAAGGAGAAAATTGACATGAATGAAAATGTGATTACCTATAAAGCAAAGCTAGTCACTAAAATTTATCATCAAAGACAAGGAGCTAACTATGACGAGACATTTAGCCCCATAGCCATGCTTAAATCCATTAGAATACTCCCACCCATTTTTGCTCATTATGATTATATGACAAATGGATATGAAGACGACTTTCCTAAATGGAAACCTAGTTAAGGATGTGTATATGATACAATCTGAGGGCTTCATATCCAAAGATGGAAAAAAAGGTAGGCAAGCTTCAAAAATCCATTTATGGATTAAATCAAGCATTTAGGAGTTGCAACATCCTATTTGATGAGACAAGTAAAGAGTTTGGTTTCTCACAAAATCCTAATAAACCTTGTGTGTGCAAGAAAGTTAGTGGGAGTGCTATTTTATTCCTTGTTTTATATGCAGATGACATATTACTAATAGGAAATGATGTCTAAAGGTTTGCAATAAATCAAAATGTAGTTATCCCAGAACTTTTCCTTGAAAAGCCTTAGATAAGAAACTTATATGTTGGGAATAAAGATCTATAGAGATAGATCAAGGAAGTTGCTAAGTCTTTCACAATCTACATACATAGATAAAGTGCTAAAGAGGTTTAGCATGGAGTAGTCCAAGAGAATTTCTTCTCATGACTCATAAGATAAAACACTCAAAATCTATATGTCCCAAGATGCAAGATGAGAGGACTTGCATGAGTATGATCTCGTATGCTTCGGCAATACGATCAATTAAGTATGTTATGAAGTAGTATCCTGTCTCTCAAATTGTTAAAGGATTTAAAGTGTTAGAATATTGAGTCACATGAATGGCATTATAGAATGAAGTTGGTACATTTATGGCATGCTTTTATGATTGTATTCAAATGCATAATATAAGCATAGACACATGAATTATGAGTTAGACAAATTGCACTTAATTGACATATTCGTGGGTATGAAACTAAAAAAAATATGAAATGAATGTGCATTTCCAATGTCTAGTACTTTGGTTTACCAATGACAAGAATTGATGGATTATAATTAGTAACTTGGAATTAATTGTTACAATTGAGAGATTGATGAATTAATATGTACACCTAGTTGAAAAAATATCAAGTGGCAAGACAAGTTGACATGTGAAAAATTAGGATAATTAAGCCTATGAAAATTAGTGACATGTGGTATCGAAATTAAGTGACAATTGGCATAGGTAATTAATTAACATATAGTAGTAATGATTGATGAAAATGATAGTACATTTAAGTGACAATTGGCAAACACATAGAAGGATATGTATGCCAGCTAAGGAGAGGGCAAGTAGCTTGCTTATTAATGTGACAAGAGTCCTTCATGTAAGAACATTCATCTTATACATGGCAATGGCATAGTCATCTTCAATTGTTGTGTTTCTATCGAAGACTCTCCTTCTTCTCCCTCTCACTACCGTAACATACATATCTCACTCGCATATTGGAGTTGTTGAGCATTTCCACCCAAAATCCTTGCAAAATTCTGCATCAAGAAAGCTATAACCTGCTATCTTGTATCCTGTTGCCTTCCTCTTAATGAAAACCAACCTACTTCCACCTTGAATTTTAGATGATCTAGTATGCTTAGAGAGCTAAGTTAACATGATGAATTAAAGAGAAACTTCAAGTAAACAAGTAAGTAAAGTATTGATCTTTGTGGCATGTTATAATAGAAAGTTTATGATGATTAAATTGGGATGGATTGCTTGAGTTTTGATGATGAAATGAGATCTAGAAAATGATGCTTGAATGATAGTTTCTCTTTTGGTTTTTGATGCATGAAAGACAATAGTTTATGATCTATTAAATGAATGATTTTGAGTTAGGATTGTAGATGAAATTGATAAGGAATTGAAGTACAATTAAGGTATAATTGAGATATAATTAATGGACTATGATGAAGATGTTTTAATTTTGGTATGAAGGCTTTAGAATCTGAAAAAACAATTAAAGAAAATGGATGGTGAACTTTCGAGCCACTCATCCCACGATCATGGGAAGGTATACCACGATTGTGGGTAATGCTTTATAATTGAGAAACTTCTATTTTGTGTAACTATTGAACCATATAAGGATAAGTCACTTTACATTAGTGTATTTGGACTTGATTGAGGCATGAAACGAACCTAAATTGTTGCTTAATTCATTAGTTAAGGGTTTGATAAGAATTGATTTCATAACTTACAGAATGGATTGTTTTGATATCAATGTACTAAAATCTAGAAATTATGAGTTGTTAAAGGAATTAAGATGTTCTTATGAATGCAAATATGATTCAAAGGATACGAGTAATTTGTATTAGATATAAATGAATGAACATTGGAGAACATGAAGTATTTGTGAGTGAGAATTGGATAATTATATGAACATATGTGATTAATGAATAAATGAAGCTTACTTATGGTATAAACCTAATTGCAAAATGGTAGTGTATAAGCTATAAAGTTTGAATGATCTAAAAGCATATAAGTATAGTCAGGACCTTCATATATTAATACATACCAGAAAGGTTAACTTAGCATGCATTGAACATGATATATATATACATATATATATATTGTGTGTGTGTGTGTGAGAGAGAGAGAGAGTGATTGAATAATCATATAATTGAGAGAGAGAGAGAGTGATTGAATAATCATATAATTGACAACTTAATGATTTGTGAAATATATGTGTATTGTATGAATATAGAATAAAAATGAAATGTGAGAACAATTGAATGTGAAATGCCAGAAGGAATATTAAATACATAAGCAATTGAATATGAATTACCGGACTTAGATTTGATGAATTTAATAATCTGTCAGAAGTGTAGAGGAATGAAAGATAATGAAAATTGGCATTTGGAATGATGCATCACATTGATATGCATGATCAGATAAAGGAGTTATAACCAGAGTGAGCAACGTGAAAAAGAGTTTTAAGGTTAGGAATGCACACAAAGAGCAATAGGCTCAATTATTAATGAGCCCTGTATCCACCATGGGTATGACAAAGCAAATGAAGTGAGCCTAGTATCCACAACAAGTACGAGACAATAAATTAGCACTCGTTCATATCAAAGTAAAAATGAAAGGAGTCATATGTGCATTAGCACGTACATCCTTATATGTATAATATGATTGAATTGAAATGAATTATTGGATTGTTTGAAATATAATTGAAAAGTTAATGAGGATTTGTTGTGATATGAAATGTTATTTTACCTGATATACTTATGAAAGTTTGGTAAACTTGATGTACTTGAAAAGGTATGATGAAATGTGATGTGATATTCAATACAGGATGACATGTAATGGTTATTGAATTAGGATATGACTTGTCTTTATGTATCTTAATTGAGTGAATACATTGATGATAGTTCACTCACTGAGTTCGTAAACTCATCAAAATTGCACCATTGATTTTTAGGATTTGAGGAGATCTAGTTAGACTAATTGGAGTATAACTACTACAATTGGATTTGAGTTTGTGGTCAGGATCAGTTGTAGTTGTAGATGCCTATAGTCATTATGCATCAAGAATAACATTTCTCACCTATTCTCAAATGTATATATGAACTCTAAAGTGTAATGACAATTTTAATTTAATTTGACTGTGAATGAAATGATTCAAAATGATTGTTTGAAATGCTTTTGATATGCAATGCCTTCAATAATGTGGTAATGTGATCGTCTTAACATGCCATCCTCTTGAGTATATTCTCAAATAATTATCGATACGTTCAAACATATGCTCTATGAGAGTGGTATGTTACATTTTGGTATCAGATCCTAGGCTTAGCATCTTAAATGGGCATTTATCATAATATGTGTCAAGTTACATAAATCTTAAACATACCATACACTATCAGTATTGATTAACATTCAATTAGGTATATAGAGGCAATTGATCCTTAGTCTTAGTTGCATTTAAATAATTCACATACAGAAACATTTGTTACAAGTCTAAACTATTAGAAACAATAGGAAGAATGATGATTTGTCAGAGTGTGAGAAAATGAAAGTTTGTTGATATCTTGAAATAAGAGATACTGCATGGTTTGATATGTTAGACATAGACTCATTTTATTTGTATTTGTGGTCATATCATAGTATATGATATTAGTATTGCACTCCAATTATATTCCTTTGAACTGATATGAATGTGAATACATTTTCATGGATTGACTGAGAAAATAAAGATATAGGTAGAAATGACATGATTTAAAGTGTACAAGCAAAGTTGAAAGAAAAGAAAATTTTACTACTACATTGAGAGGTTGAACTTAGAATTTCATGATAGTTAATAATCTTATATTTTTTAATTGATTGAGAACAAATTTAAGTAAGAGAAAGAAATGATAGAAATATATTTAGAAATCCTCAAGGTCAAGTTATTATGAATGCACATCTAAAATGTGATTACGTTGGAGAACGATGTTACGTAACACATATGTATTACATGTTTCGATATGGTACAGGGAGTGATTAATTTCATATTGAATTCTTTTAAGTCTTGGTCCCTATAGTTAAAATACTGAGGTGACTCAGAATAACTCAGTGGAAGCATGAATTTATATAGATATATTGAAGTGGTAACTACTAAGGATAAGTAACTTTTGTAGTCATAGAATAATCAAATGTTATATAGAATCTAATAAGAACAAGGTATTATACACTTAAGGTATTAATTAGTGACTTTTCAAAAAAAAATTCTGGATAAGATGTAATGATGTTAATGATACATTTTAAATAGAAGAGTTAATGAACATGTCTCCTTCATTGAGTGTTAATTTATAGAACATTTTGATCATGTAAGATATGACAGTAACTGATTTTGTTAAGGTATTATAAATGGATAAAGATAAATGATGAACATAATTGACTGAGAAGATTTTGTGAACAATACAAATAAATTTGGAGAGAAATGCTTTTACAAAGACTTTCACCAAACATATAGATCAAATGTTCCACTTCTAGGAATGAATGAATATTGAACGAATTAGAACTGAACATTAGATTCGGATTGATATGAGACTTAAGCACAAGAAGATGGACATATACTCTAGAGAGTGCACGTATTTTGTTTATTGTAAAGCATCCAAACTATATTATTGGTTTCTTGAATTTGATGTGACATTATTGTTATTACTAGAAGGACCTAAGTCCATAATGTATGCTATGCTAGTATGCTCAGGAGGTACAAGCTAGATTTAATGTATGTGTTACCAATTCAGGAAGTTAAGATTTCAAATAATTTGAATTATATAGGAAATCAATAAAAATGGTCAAACATTAGAATAAGTCGTTGAGGAATCTAAGGAATCGAATGATTGGAGAAAATCATTCGAGAGAAGAAGTTAATTGGGAGATTGAGCAAAACATGAGACAACATTACCCTATCTGTGGAATCAGTTACTTAAGAATTTTGAGGACGAAATGTCCTAAAGGGGAGAGTTGTAGTATCCCATCTCTTAAATTGTTGAAGGGTTTAAAGTGTCAGACTATTGAGTCTCATGAGTGGCATCATATAGAATGAATTTGATACATTTATGACATGATTTTATGATTTTATTCAAATGCATAATATTAGTATACACACATGAATTCTAGACAAATTGCACTCAATTGACATAGTTCAAGTTATAAAACTAAAATGAATGTGATGTAAATGTGCATTTCCAATGTCTGGTACTTTGGTTTACTAATGAAAAGAATAGATGAATTATAATTAGTAACTTGGAATTAATTGTTATAATTGAGTGATTAATATGTACACCTAGTTTAGGAAAAATCTCAAGTTGTAAGATAAGTTGACATATGGAAAATTAAGACGACTAAGCTTATGAAAATAAGCGACATTTGGTATAGAAAATTTAGAAACAATTGGAATAGGCAATTAATTGATATATGGCAGCAACGATTGAGTGAAAAAAGGTAGTACATTTAAGTGACAATTGGTAGCCTGAAGGACATATGTGCCAGCTAGAGAGAGGGCATGTAGCTTCTTAATGTGACACGTATTCCTCATATATGAACACTCATCTTACATGTAGCAATGGCATAGTTATCTTCAAATGTTGTGTTTCTGATGAAGACCCTCCTTCTTATCCCTCTCACTGCCATGACATACATATTTCACTCACACATTAGAGTTGTTGAACATTTCCACCTAAAATCTATACAAAATTCTACATCAAGAAACCTATAACCTACTATCTTCTATCCTATTGCTTCTTGTTGCTGAAAGCCAATCTACTTGCACCTTGAATTTGAGATGATCTTACATGCATGGAGAGCAAAGTTAACTTGATGAATTGAGGTGCAACTTGAGCTAAACAAGTAAGTAAAGTATTGATCTTTATGGCATGTTATAATAGAAAGTTTATGATAATTAAATTGGGATGGATTGCATGAGGGTTGATGATGGGATGAGTTTTGGAAAATAATGCTTGAATGATAGTTTCTAATTTAGTTTTCGATGCATGAAAAACAATAGTTTATGAGCTACCAAATGAATGATTTTGAGTTAGGATTGGACATGAAATTGATGAGGAATTTAAGTACAATTAAGGTATAATGAATGGATTATGATGAAGATGTTTTGAATTTGGTATGAAGGCTTTAGAATCTTAAAAAACAATTAAAGGAAATGGATGGTGAACTTTCGGGCCACTCATCCCATGATCATGGGAAGGTATACCATGATTGTCAGCAATGCTTTATAATTGAGAAACTTTTGTTTTATGTAATTATTGAACCACATAAGGATAAGTCACTTTACATTGGTGTATTTGGACTTGATCGAGGCATGAAATGAGCCTAAATTGTTACTTAATTCATTAGTTAAGGGTTTGATAAGAATTGATGTCATAACTTACGGAATGGAGTGTCTTGATATCAATGTATTTAAATCTAGAAATTATGAGTTGCTAAAGGAATTAAGATGTTCTTATGAATGCAAATACGATTCAAAAGATATGAGTAATGTGTATTGGATATAAATGAATGAACATTGGAGAGCATCCAGTATTTGTGAGTGAGAATTGGATAATTATATGAACATTTGTGATTGATGAATAAATCAAGCTTACTTAACGTATAAACCTAATTGCAAATTGGTAGTATACATGGTATAAAATTTGAATGATCTAAAAGCATATAAGTACGGTCAAGATCTTTGTGTATTATTATATACCTGAAAGGGCAATTGAGCATGCATTGAAACATGATATATATATATATATATATATATATATATATATATTGATGTGAATGATTGAATAATTCTATGGTTGACAATTTAATGATGTGTGAAATATGTATGTATTCTATGAAGATAGATGCACAAGTTAATCGTTAGCATCAAGACATTGCCGGATCATCAAGGTAATAACTTATCTATAGCGTATTGTAAGTTAACCTAGATGTGTAAACTCAATTGTACATGTTTCTGTCTGATATGTATGTTGAATATGAAATGTGAGAACAATTGAATGTGAAATGACAAAAGGAATATGAAATGCATGAGCAACTGAATGTGAATTTTCAAACTTAGATCTGGTGAATTTTAAACATATGTCAAAAGCATATAAGAATGAAAGGTAATGAAACTTGGCATTTAGAATGATGCATCACATTGATATGCATGATAAGATAAAAGAGTTGTAACTCAAGTGACCAATGTGGAAAAGAGTTTTATACAAAGGAATGTACAAAAAAGCCACAGGCTTAGTTATTAATGAGTCTGGTATCCACCATAGGTTTGGGAAAGTAAAGGAAATGAGCACGATATCCACAATGGATACAAGATAGTAAGTAAGAGCTTGGTGACAACAAAGTAAAAATGAATAGAGTCACATGTGCATTTGTATATACATCCTTATATGTATCATATGATTGAATTGAAATGAATTATTTAATTGCTTGAAATACAGTTGAAAAGTAAATGAGGATGTGTTGTGATATGAAATGTTTGTTTACTTGATATACTTATGAAAGTTTTATAAACTTGATGTACTTGATAAGGTATTATAAAATTTGATGTGATATTCAATACTTGATATGTAATACTTAATAAATTGGGATATAACTTATCTCTGTGTATCTGAATTGAGTTAATACATCGATGATGGTTCGCTCACTGAGTTCGTAAACTCATCAAAATTGTAATATCGATTTCCAGGTTTAGAAGAGATCTAGTTAGACTAATTGGAGTATAGTTACCACAATTGGATATGAGTTAATGGTCGAGATCAGTAGTAACTGCAGATGTCTCTAGTCATTCTACATCAAGAGTAACATTTCTCACCTATTCTCAAATGTACATGTGAACTTTGAATTGTAATGATAATTATGATTTAGTATGATTATGAATGAAATGGTTCAAAATGATTGTTTGAAATATTTTTGATATGTGATGCCTTCAATAATGTTGTAATGTGATTGTCTTAACGTGTCATCCTCTTGAGTATGTTCTTGAATAATTTTCGATATGTTTAGGCATATGCTATATAAGAGTGTTATGTTACATATGATATGTACAAGACCTATTATATCATATGGTCTAAGTTTTATGAGTAGATATTAACCAGATCCTAGTGAGTGTCACTGGGTGGCTATCAAGAATATCCTAAAGTACTTAAGAAAGACTACGGATGTATTCTTGATATATAGAGATGGAGATCTCGTAGTGAGCAGACATACAGATGCTAATTTTCAATCTAACTAGAATGACTCTCAATCTCGGACAGGTTATGCTTTAACACTAAATGGTGGAGTAGTCAATTGGGAGAAGTTCTAAATAAGAGACAACTACAGATTCAACGATCGAGTTAGAGTACATTTTAGCTTTGGAAGCAAAAAAAGAAGTTGTATGGATCAAGAAGTTTGTTATGGAATTTGGAGTGGTTCCATGCATAGTAGACCCGACACTATTGTACTATGACAACAATGGGGCAATTGCTCAATCTAAGGAACCAAGGTCTTATCAGAGGTCCAAGCATGTACTTAAGGGATATCACCTGATTAGGGAGATAATTCATAGAGGTGATGTGAAGATAGAGAGAGTACCCACAGATAAGAACATCACTAGTCCTTTGACTAAGAAACTTCCTCAAATGAAATTTGATTCTAATGTACCTGCCTATGGTATTAAATACAAAGGGAATTGACTTTAGTGCAAGTGGAAGATTGTTAGAGTAGTGCTCTAAAGGCAATCACCTTTAACACTTTTGTACAAACTTCAGTTTAATCAATAAAACAAAAGGCAATTTTTTAATTTGATGTTCATTTACTTATAAATTGATGTCGATCTTAAATCAACTTAATGAAGTCTATGATACAAAACATAGCATGAACGAAATCATGATGAGATAATGATAATAAGATTCCTATCATGTGTAATTATGATAGCATCTAAATTATCCCTACTCATAGGATTAATAAGATAGGACATTATTAATTTGGGTAGACTAACATATGTTATACTCCTTGATTTGATCAAGTAGTGGATCTCACAAACTGTAAGCATGAGATGTTTAGAGTTATCATGTAGATGCTTAATTAAGTAGCAAGTACATCAGATGACCCGCTATGAGATTATCATATGGAAGATCTATAAAATGTCAATGATTAATCTCATCATAGCAATGTTGCAAATATCCTTAGACTTAGGTTACTTGAAGATATCTTAGATATTGATTCTATGCTTTGACATAATTATTGCCTCAAGACGAGGTCGCTTATAGGGTAGTGATTGGGTATAGCTATTGGTATTTGAAGTAATTAGGGTAGCTGGTAAAGTATTCACCACTCCTAATGGAAGGAGTCGGGGTCATTAATTAGGAGTTTCTAGCCAGAATAGTTATGTGTCATGAAGAGAGTCTTCAATGACACATAGAGTAATGAGATCCTAGGACAAGAACAAACATCACTTATACTAGATGTGACGTAATCAGTCTAGTAGGAGTTGACACATAGTCCATACTCTAAACCAAATGGGGTATAGAATGGTGAAGGGACGAATTGCATGGTAATTGTCTATGGAAAGGTTCGTAAGTCGGATAATTAACTATCAAAGAGTTTGTATGTTAATCCACCTACATTCTGGTAAATTGGCATCATGAAAAATTTTATGATTTACTTGAACTAAGAGTGAATTCAAGTGGCATGAAACCATCCGTGATTTGTTGGGATTAAAAGTCAATTCAAGTGCCCAAAAATAATCAGGAACCTAAGGGTTACATACATAAAATTTCGGACGAAAAACAAAGTATGCATGGTAGTCATAGAGGTAGGCCATGATCTTGGCTTATAGGCCACGATTGTAACCGAAGGTATTACAGATAATGCATAAGTGAGTTCTTCACTTACGTTCACAAGTACTAACAAATTAAAACACACTTAAGTTAGCGGATAAGGATTCTAGAAGTGTTTTGGAGTTACAGAGAAGTGGTTCTGAGTCTTGTTCATACAATTTATGCAGTTGTTGCAAGAATCTAATTGCATGTAATATAATTTAGATATATCTCTCCATTTTAGCATTTACTTGAACTCATATTTTTTTGGTGCTCTAACCACCTTTACACACTACTTTGTGTTCTAGAGTGATCAAGGAAGGTGTTTGGTGTTTGCTACATCCCAAATAAGGAGAAAATTCAAGAAAAGAGGGCATTATCAAAGGTACATGTGCTGAAATTTCATGTTCTTATAATCTGTGTATGCATATGCATATAAAATTCTAGAATTTTGGGGATGTCGTGGGGTTAAATTCTGAAAATTTCACGGCATTGTTGTGCATGTGATGCATGAATCCATGTCTCCCTTTCATTTATAACAAACTCATTGCTAAAATTTCAATATAATCTGTAATTGTTATATTTGAAAGTTGTTGGTAGCGATTAATGATTCATAATCATCAGAGATAATGTAACCTTAGCTAAATAATGCATCGTACGTGGTTGTTGCCTTCAATAATCGATTTTTCTAATTTATAATGCTATTACCCAATTAAATCTAGAGATGGTATCCTAGGTAATTTAGGAGTTAGGTTTAATTAATGATCAAATCTTGATTAAACAATATATAAGAGAAAAGTGTGGTTAATTATTAACCAACAATTAATAGTTTCTAGAAGAGGTTTAAGGAAAATATCAAAGAAATATATTTAATTAGGGTGTAGGAGATTGAACTAAGGAATAGGGTCCTTACCGAATTCTCCACTTTCATCATTTTTCGCATGTGGTTCTTGCCTTGTTAATTAAACCCTTAGAGGTTGAATCAAAATAATCCAAGGATTGCACTATAGGTTGCAACCCCAGGTTGTTCACTTAATTGGAACCTCAAACGATTGGACCTAAGTTAACCTATATGCCATGCTATGCAAAGTAATTGGAAAAAAGGGGGGTTTTTATTTTTAAACTCATTAATTGAACTAAATTGAATGTAAAACGAATGTTTTTGGATTTTAGGGATATAAAAAACAGAAAGATGAAAAACACAGGAGATTAAATAGTGATAGAATCACCTTGAAAAAGAGCTTTGGCTATCATAGTTCGAAATTAATTTAAGAAAGAGTAGAAATCACTAAGCTTCAAAATGGTAAACCTTAAAGTACTCTTCAAGTCTAAGATCTTAATGTAGCACCCCCTCACTATAGGATACACACCGGGATGCCCAAAGGTCATTTCGGTACATATCCTACGATAAGGGTGAACTACATTCAATCACTACATATCTTCACATGGCGAAATATCATTATTCATTATAAAGCGTCATATGGAAATCACAATGTTTTAAAACTCAACATTTTCCTCATTTCATTTCACAAACTCGAAAGTCTATATTGTATCTTTCAACACTTAGTACATGTACATCGTTAAACCTAGTACAAAAGTACTGCATGAATGAGAAAAATTTACAAATATATCTGATCTGCCCAAAAATCCCAACTGACCAACTTTTGAGCCATGACTTCTCTTGCCAAAATCACATATAGCCTCTCACTCGATGGAGTCGTGTCTCGGTCCTAAAAAGGCAATGTTGCAATTTTGGTGAGTTTTGCAAACTCAATGAGGTAACCATCATCGATGGTTCACTCAATTCACACATCACATTATTTCACATAACATATAATCACATTGTATCACATACACTTAATCAATCATGTCACATTGTACATTTAACACTTTATAATCATTCATATCATACATCAGCAATGCACTTGAGACTCACTTTCTTTCTTATTGTTGTGACCGAGTGGCTATCACAGACTTATACAAATATTGGCCCATAGGGCTCAATCAGACAGAGTCATGGAGCATAGCTCTATTTGCCAAATAAGAAAAATCACGAAGCAAAGCTCTACGTGGAAGAACTTCATAATGGTCACTCAAGTCACAACTCCTTTACTATAGCATACATTTTATAAAATGCAACAATTTCTAAATATCTCATATATCATAATCTTATATGAATGATCAGACAAAATTTCAGAGTCATCGAACCTAATTCCAGCATTCAACTTTCATTGAGAATCAAATGGAAAATTCATAACAAATGCACATTTATTTCATCTCATTCACATACAAGTAGCACTTCAATATCTCAATCCAATATCACAGTCATCGGACCTCCATGTCTGGAATCAAAATTCAAGTCATGTTCACTTAGTCATTTCATTAGAATTTAAATAACCAAAAATTAAGTGAGACCGTATAGGTTACTCACAAGTTACTCTCGAAGTTAATGCCTGGAAGTGCCGGCAACGACTGGAAGTTGACGTTCCAACTGTTCTTCTATAACAAAATAATACACACATATATCACAATCTGTAAAATTATGTATGTTCATTAATGCATATATATGGAATGAATTATGTACAATGCATGTTCATGACAATCCTTGGGTATCCTTTCATCTAGGTTATCACAACCACAGTCAAATATCAAACCTCACTTAACTAGCATTGTTCGTAAGGTTTATACCTCAACAACCTATTTGAATCCAATTCTATAACCTAATGAGCCATTTCAGATTTCTCTCCAAACTTTGACTTTCGAGTCTATTATTCATGTTAAATCAGAGAGTGTAATTGATATAATTTGGTCTTATAAGCAGAAAATAGACGAATATTCAAAACGTAGATGAAGGCTAAAGGCAGACAAAATATCAAAGGCAGACGAAGTGAAACACGAATGGAAGCAAAAGACAGACGATACGCCAAAAGATAGACGAAGTGTCCAAAGGAAAATGATAGACAAAGGCAGATGAAGCAAAAGATAAATGATAGGTGGCCAACACAGACAAAGGAAAGTTAACCACAGACTATGCGTCTATACAAACGATAGACGAATATAAAAGAACACAAATGATAGGTGGTCAACACAGAAGATAGAAAAGTCAACCATAGACGATAAGAAATAGAGACGCTAGGTGGTTAACATAGACGATAGAATAGTCAACCACAGAAGATAAAGAATACAGACGCTAGGTGGTTAACACAGACGATAGAATAGTCAACCACAGACGATAAGAAATACAGACGCTAGGTGGTCAACACAGATGATAAAATAGTCAACCACAGACGATAAGAAATACAGACGCTAGGTAGTTAATACAGGCGATAGAATAGTCAACCACAGACGATAAGGAATACAGAAGCTAGGTGGTCAATATAGACGATAAAATAGTCAACCACAGGTGATAAGAAATGCAATCGCTAGGTGGTCAACACAGATGATAAAATAGTCAACCAAAGACGATGAAACACAGACACTAGGTGGTCAACACAGACGATACGTCTTTATAGACGAAATGTCTATGCTTCTAGTCATCTCTAAGTCTTCATCAACTCTCATACAAACATCTAAGTATTTATACATACTCAATGAAGAAGCAGAGCATATCACCTTTCCATATCTAGCTCTCTACACTAATCTTATACATCATTTTATTTCTATTTCAACTCCAAAAACCATTTCACAACACTTGGTCACTAATAATTTATCGAAACCTAAATAACACCATATGCCTAAATTTTTTATCCCTTTAAGATAGTGTTCAAGAATATAATTATATGAAAATGCCATGTTTATGCAGATGACAGTAACTCATCAAAATTATTTCAAAATCTCCAACTCTAAAGAATTTATTCACTACCTTCTTGTTGAAAACACCAAGATCTTCAACTATCCCCAAAGCCTTAATTTCATGCAAAATCACGTACTCCTCTGTGAACACTAACCAACTTTTGGTTTTTCTTAAGGCAGAAGAAACACTTTAGGAGTAAAGGAAATGGTAAGGGATATGAAGAATCAGAGTTAACTCTCAGAAGGAGATTGATGGAAAACTTTGTGTCTGGGAAGAAATTTGGAGATGATGATAACATGGAAAGAACTTAGGAAAAGTACCATCCCCTTTTTAACTCTTCGAATTACTCAAACTTTTGATACGTAATAAAAACAAATTTACACTTGCCTCTTTGCTAAGGTCTAAGTTTAGACTCAGTGGCGTTTGAACTAACTCCCTCTAACTCTCATCTTTACAATCCAACTATTTCCCAATCTTTATTTGATTTTTTCTCTTGTGTTTTCCTATTGTCCATAATACTCTATAAATTATAAAATAAATCCTACGTTGATCAAAATTCTTAAATCTCACAATTCTACTAACCAATAATATTATCAATATAGAAACATTGATAATTCTCAAAAATTCACAATTTTCCAATAATCACAATTTAATCCATTTATATCCGGAATTATTCATGAAAGCATGTACAATTAATTTCATGTGCAGAAAAATATCACTATTCATGTGTATGTGTATACCATTTTATGGATGAGCATGAAAATGCCTTTCTAAGGTCTCATTAATCACTCATATTTACTATTTTAACCTCCCAAAGGTAATGGGATGTTACATTTAATCAATGGGACTCCATTTCTTAAGATGCCGTTAAGTGCTCTGAGTGTGTGTAGTAGGATCAGCCAATCCAATAAGTCAAATGAAATCCAGAATCAACTCAACATCAAACATAACCATGCAAGATAAGAAAGAATAAAGAAAATAGACATATATGAGACTTCATATATTTAAGCTCAAAGTTCTACGTAAACTAACCTAAACTACATATAATGAATATCCAACATTTGATTAAAAATATATTCAAGTAGCTAAACTAAAAATCACAAATCCTAGACCCAGGAAGAGATTAGAGTTAGATGAAACAAAAATGAAAGAAAGTAGATGATGTTGCCTCCTGCCGCATCCTCCTTTACTAATCCCAAAAAAGGATTTTTAAATGGGTATTTGGGTCAGTTTACATGCATAGGTAAATGAAATTTCCGAAAATGGTTCAAATTTTAGGTTGTTGCTTCAAAGTTTTTTCCATGGAAAAGTAATGAGTTCGTAGAGGCTAACTTTTTTCGAGAGGTCTGGGTTGCTAATTTGAAGGTTTTGCTGTGGCTAACTTTTGTCGAGAGGTCTTCTTTCTTGTTCTTATGACTTAGCAATTTCTTGGTCTGCACTTTTGGCTCCATTTCTTGAGGGTCCTACAATGAAAAGCAATAGTTTACAATATCAGTTGTCCTAGAAACCAAATGAGTGCAATTACTAACTAATTATGACAATTTTACCCTTAAATTATATTAATTCAAAACAAGCACTCTTGAGCTAAATTAAGCACAATATCCAACAAAAAGAGTCGAAAAGTATAACAAAAACCATGAAAATATCACTAAATAATATAGAAGACCTGGGTTTAATCAAATTCTCCAACACTTAGACCTTTGTACTCCTGGACAAAGATCATAAAAGTCAAAGGAATACAAGTGCAAAAGAAAATACTGACCATACTTTAAAATGAGAGCATAAAATTAGCAAAACAATTTTCTCAGAAATCAACTAAAGCAAACTAAAGGAGTGCTAAAAAGATCAACACTACAAGTATTCAATCCAAAAGATTGAGCAAAAGAGACTTATCTCAAGGGAAACTATTTAACTCTCAACTCACTTGTCTTGCAATAATTTCACTCTAAAATCTGCTTAGTTCATTCTCTACCATAAGCTTATGATAGTTCTACCTCTCCACTACAAGAACCATAATTTCGCAAGTCAAGAGGACTTTTAGGGCTCTAATGGTGAATGAAGGCCAAGTGAAATGGATGGAATAAAAGAACAAGATGAGTAATATGCATCACAATTATTATCCTTATGAAACAAGCGTCAACTATTCTAAAGAAAAGATTTAAAATTCTAGCCTAGCAGCATTTCTTTTGCACTTTTTTAACACAATTGAATTTTGTACCTCAACACAGTTATTTAGACAAATGTCATAATTTAGAGTCAAATCAGATTCCTCAAATGTTCGAAGGAACTACGTAGGAAAATTAAAACCGATGCATTTGAAGTAGCAAAGATCTCCCTGTGTACTCTTTACTGAACTATGGTAGCAACACACCATTACACTGGTTTGGTAAAAGACATAGCAACTTTTTTTCTTTTTTTCTTTCTTTTTTCTTTCCCCCCTTTTTTTTCGAGCCAACCTATGAATCCTACTCTTCAAAAAGATCCCTTAAACTTAGGAAATTGGAGATAAAATATTTACATCAATTTATAAAAATGTGCATGCACTCAAAAGATGGCTCAAGGGGCTAGAAATGGTTAAATGTTTAGGGTTTGTGTTTAGGTAAGAAAGGTTTTGAAATGAATGCCTCTATCATATTCAAAAGATTTAGTTCATCAAGCGTTGATTAAGAATTAAAACAAGTTCTAGACAGATATAAAATTAAGCAGATACACACAGATGAACGAATCAGGCTGAAATATCCTTCCAACAAGGTTAGTATCTCAATTAAGCAATCTTAAGGTTTAAAAATTCATAGCACCACTTTCTTACGGTAGCCTCACTTACCTCTCATTGAAAACATTGAAAATGGAATTAGCCAAAATCAAATATCATTTAAAAGCAACGATGGTTTTCCAAAAGCACATGTAAAACTTTGAAATTTTCAAAACTTTCAGAACACAGAAGTATTAAGAATCTAATTTGGGAGAATTGCTTAAGCGTTGGCCTCGGCGAAATTGGAAGTTTGCTGTGGCAAAATCATAAGTTGGCCGCAGCAAAGTATGCCTGAGAAAATTTTTAGCGCAGCAAAAAGTGGCAGAAATGTAGAGAAGATGGAAAAGTGCATGCAATTACAAATTCACCTCAAGAACCAATTTCAAAACTTTAAAGATAACAGACAAATGACCTGGACAAAGGCACTTAAGTGGCCAAAATGTTGCATGAAGAAGGTTTTTGCTTTCCTCCCCCACACTTAAACACAATGTTGTCCATAATGTTGAACAATTAAAACACAATCATGTAGTGACTATAAACAGTAGATCAATAAGGAGTCAAGCAAAACACAAATAGAATCAGCAAAACAAAAGGGGTATTAGTAGCCAATGAAATAAAGCACAGTATCTAGAATAGGCTAGAGCAATGCATGGAAAAGACATCAGAAAAGTTAACTAAGTATCTAGCAAACTCAAGACTAAAAACATAAAGACTCAAGAATAAAAAAACAACACAGAAAACAAAAAAGCTCAAGACTAGTCTACACGATGATTAACTTCGGACCCAAACGTTCCTATTCCAGATAAGCCTGCTCCAGACGTGCTTGCCCCAAATGTGCCAACGCCGCTCACTGGTTCATCCCCATAAGAGGGCAATTGGAATTGTAAGCATTCAACAAGCAAAGCATCCCTGCAAGGACGATAATGCATGTTTCAATCATACATGGCATCTTGATGCGCCCATTGCTGGATCTCCCCCAAGAGAGCGAGGTGGAGTTGGTAGAGATCAGTAGAAAGTCTGTCAATCTTGCCAGTGAGGGTCTCTAAGGTGACAGGCTCAAGGACTTCCTAAACTGGCTGGTCGAGCTCGGCAGGTGCACCGGCTACTAGGGCCGAACCTACATCACATATAGGTATCGGAAAGGGTGGTGGTGGAAAGACAGGGTGTTTGAGGCGGTCATACCTAAAAAATGGGGCTGATTCAAAATACTTGTTGTTATTAAACTCAGGGACGTTGAGGGTACGAAGAATGTCAAAAACAAGTTGAGGGAAGGCTACGGCGTTGGTGAGTTTATGTAACATCCCATTACCCATGTTAGGGCTATAATTGTAAATTAAAGGAAATTATGAGAAATTAGGAAAATGCACATCATGCATAATTAATAGTGACATACATATTTATTTTGCACATTTATATGATTGTACATGCATTCATTGGCATTTCCGGGTAAATTAGTTTATACATGGAAATTGGGGATTTAAATTTGAGTGTATTAAATGTGATTTGGAAAATTTGGTATATTTTGGATATTTTGAAATTTTTTGTGAATTCTTTTTGGGCTGAAAATTTATTTGGAGGGTCATATTATTATTTCAGAATTTTTGGTGAATTTTAGAAATTTTCGTAAAATTTGGGATATTTTGGTCCAATTATATAGTGACGTGTGGCAATAATATATATGTGACAATTGGCTAAAGTATTTTGTAACAAGTGGCAACATTATATAGTGGTACGTGTTAATCATGCAGTAGCCATGAAGAGGAGGACCTCGGTTCCTCCGTTGTTGTTCCTTCATACTGAAGGTTTCGTTAGACAAAAATAATTTGAAAACACTGGTTATTGATTCTGAAACTATAGTATAAGGCTGTCAGTTTGTTGATAGAGTTGATTGCTCTTTATCCTATACACGTGATCTACCAGCATAGCCGAAAGCTTGTTAAATCAAGTAAGTGAAGTTTTAAGGTTTTAAGTTCTATAGATTTGGTGATGTTTTACGGTTTAGCAGTGAATAAATGCATGAATTGTGTAAGGAGTAATTTGGTGATAATGATGAGTTATAGGATTAGTGGATGAATTTTGCTAATGAATAAGTTGGGTTTTATATGCGAATGGTCTTTGACTATGATGATGATGCAGAAAATCATGAAAAGTGAT
>JAOSBN010143482.1:0-57869 GCA_027563595.1 Erythroxylum suave | reverse complement strand
TAATCTTCTCATTCAATACTGGCCTCACTCTAAAGTTAGCCAATACACAATTAGGTTCAACTTGCCTCAATGTCACTTGAATTTGGCTAATTCCTTCAACAAAGGAAGGTACACTGTCTCTACATGTGCTATAGTGGACTTCCTACTCAGTGCATCTGCTACTACATTAGCTTTCCTCGGGTGGTAGTCTATCATCAAGTCATAGTCCTTCAATGACTCTAACCATGTTCTTTGTCTCAAGTTCAACTCCCTCTGAATCATCAAATACTTAAGGCTCTTATGGTCTATAAATACCCTAGTAGTGACTCTATAAAGATAATGTCTCTATGTCTTCAATGCAAAAATTAGGGTAGCTAACTCCAATTCATGAGTAGGATAGTTCATCTCATAAGATTTTAGCCTAAAAGAATAAGCGATCACCCTATGTGGCATCAGTATACACTATATATCCATCATTACTTGAAGGTAAAGTCAAAATTGGTGCACTCATCAATCTATACTTAAGCTCCTGAAAACCCTTCTAACATTTATCTATCCACACAAACTTCTGATTCTTCCTTGTCAATTTGGAGAGTGGAGTAGCTATCATAGAAAAGCCCTCCACAAACCTTCTGTAATATCTGGCTAAACCTAAGAAGCTTCTCACTTCAGCCATATTCTTATGTGCTTCCCATTTCATAACTACTTCTATCTTCCTCGAATCTACATGTACTCCATGCTCTGAAATCACATGCCCAAGAAGCACTACTTCCTTTAACCAAAATTCGCATTCATCGAATTTGGCATACAACTCATTTTTCCTCAATATTTCCAATGCAATCCTCAAATGCTCTTTATGCTCCTCATCACTCTTGGAATAAACCAATATGTCATCAATAAAGACAATGATAAATTGGTCCAAGAATGGCTTAAAGACTCTATTCATTAAGCCCATAAAGGTTGCAGGGGCATTCGTCAACCCGAAGGGCATAACTAAAAACTCAAAATGCCTATACCGTGTTCTGAAAGCACTCTTTGGCACATCAGTCTCCTTTATCCTCAACTGGTGATAACCCGATCTCAAGTCTATCTTAGAAAAGACTCTTGTCCCTTGCAACTGATCAAACAAATCATCTATGTGAGGGAGCGGATATCTATTCTTTATCGTGACATGATTGAGTTTCCTATAATCCACACACACCCTTAACGATCCATCTTTCTTCTTCGAAAAGAGGACCGGAGCTCCCTAAGGCGAAGAGCTCAGCCTAATGTAACCTTCCTCCAACAATTCTTCCAATTGCTCCTTAAGCTCCTTCAATTCCATCGGGGACATTCTATAAGGCGAAATCGATATTGGCATTGTACCCGGAAGAAGTTCAATGTGAAATTCAATTTCTCTAGGTGGTGATAGTCCTGGTAATTCTTTGGGAAAGACATCCGAGAATTCCCTGACCACAGGTATATCTTCTAACCTCTTTTTATCTGCCCTCATGTCTACCACATAGGCTAAATATGCTTCACATCCTTTCCTCATCATCTTCTCTGCTGTCAAAGCCAAAACAATTCTAGGCAGGCTTGCTTTTCTGTCTCCCACAAATGCCACCTTTCTACCATTGTCCAATTTCATCTACAATCCAAGTTGGCTTTATATTTCTCCAAGGTGTCCATACCCAAAATCAAATCTAATCCTCCCATCCTCAATGGAATTAGATCCACCACTAATTGTTCTCCCCCAATACTTATCTCACAGTCTTTATAAACTTGGCTAATCACAATATACTGGCCAATTGGAGTACTCACCATTAGAGGAGTATCCAACGGGCTCAGATTTTTACCACACATAGTTCTACTTGATGATACAAATGAATGGGTAGAACTCGGATCAATTAAAAAACAATATCATCCTCAAATAATTTAATCGTACCAATCACAACTTCTGAAGCGGTCTTTGCATCCTCCTGTGTCATTGCAAATACTCTAGCGGGAACTTGTCCCTTGGGTTTCCCTGGAAGATTCACTCTTCCTGCTACATTAGAACTACCCACTTCAGTTGTAGGCTAGTGTCCCACAGTTTCAGATCTCTTGGAAACTTGCATTTGACTTCTCTCCTATCTTGCTTGCTGAGGACACTCTCTGGCCATGTGCCTCTTCTCTCCACATTTGAAACAAGCTCTAGTCAATCTGTAACACTCTCCTCCATGGAACTTGCCACAATGATCACACTTAGGGATGGGTGACTTGTCCCTTTCTCCCCTTCTACTGCCTCCAGCCATTGAGGCCTGATAAGAGACAGTCCTCATCTATCTGGACCTACTTGCACCACTGCTCCTCTCCTCAAACTACATAGGAAAGCTCCTGACACTCCTCTCTAGCATAGGAGTACTGCCTCCCCTCTTGAACTATTCTCTCCCTTTCCTCTTCTTATTCATAGCAGTCTTTATATTCTCTACGTTTTCAACCCTCAGTGTTGCTTCAACCAGCTGTTGAAAATCACAGAAGCTCTACACCACCACTTTCTCTTTGATGGCTAAATGCAAACCTGATTCAAACCTATGGCACTTAACCGCCTCCCTCATCATCATCTCGGTTGCATACCGGGATAGCTGTGTGAACCGATGCTCATACTCGCTCACTATCATCTCCCTCTGGGTGGGACTCAGAAACTCCCTCTGTTTCTGTTGAATGTAAACCTCAGATAGACACTTCTTCTTAAAAATAGCTAAGAAGTCCTTCCATGCCAACACTGGAGGTCTCATTTGGTTCCCTAGCACACTCTCCCACCAGTGCAACGCCTCCCCCTGAAGCAAACTGGCAACATATACGACTTTCTCGTCATCCTCACACTCCATCTGATCCAATATCCTATCTGTTGTTCTCAACCAATTCTTGGCTTCCTCAGGATTAGTGGTCCCATAAAAGTCCACTGCTCTATACTTCCTCAGTTTGTCGAACTGCTTCCCCTTCTTGATTGGGGCCGAAGCAGAAGATTGTGGCATCTGTCCCATAGCTTGGATAAACGCCTGGGTGAAGGCTTGGAACAACCTCAGATCCAATGGAGGCATCTGCTCCTGTAGAACAGGCGACTCCCGGGTTGGGGGCTGAGAGGGCTCATTACTGTGCCCTACAAAAGCCTCAGCATTTCCTAGGGCTATAGACTCATCGGTACTCTCCTCTCTTGGTGAAGAGTCAGGTGCAACTGATCCTTGCAGAATTCCTCGTGTCCTTCTACAAGGTGGCATCTTACTCCTTCAATTATAAACATTAACGATTAGCTTACATTTTATTTCAATCCTATTTCTTACATGTATGCATGTCATTTAATGCAATCAAATCAATTTAACAATACAAACAATTAATCACATAACATAACAATTTGTCCTACTATGCATTCTATGCTTAGGAAAAACCTAGGCTTTGATACCACAAGATGTTGGACCCTGTTTTCGGAGCTCGACTATCGCATTCGAATATCCAAACATTTACACAACCCTTTCCTTCAAAACTAACCCCCCTTGTTGAGCTCATCTCTATTCAAGCCTAAGTATGTCCAAGAATAGCGTTGGTGAGTCCATAAATTGCATATGTACATACTTTGGAACAATTAGCATAACTTCTTAACTTCTTCTTCTATGTTCTGCTCATCGTCTGTGTTTGACTTTCTATTGTCTATGTTTGACCGCTATCGTCTGTCTTTCCTTTCGTCTGTGTTTTATCATCTATCTTTGACTTTTTATCGTCTGTGTTTGACCTCATATCGTCTGTCTTTAACTTTTTATCATCTGTGTTTGACCTCATATTGTCTGTGTTTTATCGTTTGTCTTTCCTTGCGTCTGCCTTTACCTAGCGTCTATCTTTAACTTGCGTCTATCTTTCTTTGCGTCTATGTTTCCATCGTCTGTCTTTCTATAGTCTATGTTCTGACGTCATCATAGATGATTCCTTTCGTCTGTGTTTTCCTTTGCATCTGTATTGTGACGTCAGCACAGACAATACTCTTCCTCTATATTTTCCCTTGCGTCTATGTTGTGATGTCAGCACAGACGAATCCTTCCGACTCTAACATTCTATTCCAATACTACAACCATTGGCAATCTCAACAAAAGAACATGCACATATACATTTTATTTTTTTCCAATCTTTAAAATAACATAATTAGACATAGCAAAAGATTTAATTTCACATTTTCATTTCCAAATCAAGCGAGAGTTGAATTTAGCTTTACTTACAAAACATCATATGTATCAAAGCTTAATACAAAATACAAGGTGATGCTCAATGTTGGATATGCTGAATAAGCTATCCAAATCACTAACTTAATACAAAAGTCTCTAACTATCGTGGAGTTTTCGATGCCTTGAAAGGATCACTGTTGTCTTGGTTTGCACCTGAGGAGGGAAGAAAAAGGGTTAAGGAGGGAAGAAAAGGGGTTGAGCTACACAGCTCAGTGGCTAATATATTTATAGCCATCAGTAATTAGCACAAATTCAAGAATATATATGTGTAGGTACTAAGCAATTCAACTATTCTCAAGTAAGCAAATTAATGCAGAACACACATAGCATCTAAATGCATCATACTTGACAATTTAAAGATGCAATGTACAAATAATTGGCTTGAGGGTTCCATGGAATCAGAATGGAGAAACCGAAGTTTACACCATGAACATAATGAGTCCTTTTTCGGAGCTCATATGTCACAAGCCGGCAATCGGGAGAAGGCTCTTGTCAATGTGCACGTGACGAACATAAAGGTTCCACTCTCGCCCAAACAAAAGCATATATTCATTTAATCGTATGCCTAGACTTTTATGCTTGATTATCTTTTCATTCGAACAAAATGCCATGACTTATTTCAATGGCATAACTTGATCAACATTCATAAATCACATGCATTTCAATAATCATATAACTCACTAACCAGCAAGCTGTACATGCACACATATAGGCAAAAATTTGCCCAATCACACAATAACCATAAATAAATTACCCACCAATAACTCGTGACAATCTAAGTTCACTATTGTCCTTCCTCTTCGCCTTAGATCGGGCTTGCTTGGTTTCCTTGAATCTTTACCAACTAGTGAGATTCTTGGCTCTAAAGAAAGCTCTTCCCTTCCTCTTTCTTTTCCCTTCTTGCGAAATCTCAATTTCTCTCTTTAAGACTAAGAAAAATTGTTACCTAGTTCATAGCCCTCTTCTTTCTAAGTTCACCAAAACCTCTCTCTCCCCTTTACTTTTTGATTTTTTTCTTCTCCTCTTTCCTTCATTCACGTTTTTGGTCTTCTCATTGACAAGACAATCTTTTCCTCTTCCCATTCTATCCTTAATGGGTGAGAAAGTCCACCTTACCCTTCCTTTAATAACTTGGTGTTTCTAACATTAAGTAATCTTCCAAAAATGCCCTTATGCATCTTACAACATCAACACTTTAATTCCATCAATTCATGAATTAATCCTCTTAAACTTGACATAATAATTAACTCCAATTAAAATGATTTATCTAACAATATTACACAATTTATTCAAATCATGTTTACTAAAATAAAAATAATTCAGGGCCTAACACTAAGACCCCTCTCACTCCAGACTGGGCTCTAGAAATTGCAGGATAATCTCCAAGCTGATGCTCTTGAGAGCCATAATGTAAACAAGCTCCTGTTAACCTCCAACATTCACCACCATGTGTCTTTCCATAGTGCCCATAGTGCTCACAACTGGGCATCTGTGGTGGTTGCTTGCTATATATCTACCTTCCAGATAACTTAACTCTACCTCTACCAGCCTGAAAAAATCCACCTCTTAGTTGAAACCTAGATTCTCTCGATCTGGCCTGGAATCGAGATGATCTATTTTGAAGTTTAGTGAAGCTTCTGCCAAAATCAGCATGAGACTCAACCTACCTCTTCCCTTTAGACTCTTATCTATATTCTCCCTGATCATCTTTCAACAACTGTTCAATTCTGATCGAGGTTGCTCAGAGTTTCGCAAAACTACCCAAATTAGAAATGGCTAGCCTCGTTATAATTTCCATATTTAACCCATCCTCAAACCGTCTACATTTGTCTTCCTCAATTGGGATCAATGCAGTTGGATACCCCATTAACTCATTGAATCTTATCTCATACTTTGCCACTGTGAGTCTGCCTTGCTTCAGAGCTAGAAATTCTTTTATCTTTATGTCCAGATAAATCTTAGGCATATAATTCTCTCAAAACACCCTCAGGAAATCTTCCCAAGTCAAACTACAAGGTCTAATGGTACTGCCTGGAACAGTCTTCCACCACTGGTATGCTGGACCTCATAAAAGTGAGACTGTATAATCAATCTCTGATCTGCCTTATAATCCATCGGATCAAACATTCTTTTAGCCCTCTCTAGCCACCGTTCTGCCTCAGCAGGGTTTGTACTTCCGTTGAAGTCGACAGCCCCCTTCTTTCTCAACTTATCATATCTTCTTTCTCGCCTCTCCATAATTCTCAAAGGCATTTGAGCAAACTCAGGTATAGGAGACTCCCTATTGACTCTTGCAGACTCTATATCAGCTTACTCTCCAATTTGATATTCTATAGCAGATGACCTATAAAAAAAATAGTTGTGATTACTATCCGAATCTCTCACTTAGTATCATCTATAAATGTCCTTATATGTCCCTATGGGTGCCAAACCATGTTCTGATACTAAAATTGTAGAACATCACTAACATAGACATATGCTCGAAATTCTTGAGAATATCCGAGCATTACCCTATGGGAATGACATGTTAGAGCAGCCACATTCACTTAATATCACATTGTACACACCAGAAGTAATCATACAAATAACTTATCTCATTCCATTAACAAAACATATTTTACTCTGTTATTTCATTACAAACCATTCATATATTTACGTTACAGAAACCATCTGTGATCATAGTGTTTTAAACAAAAGATTCTTCATGAAATGAAAACTATACAAAATACTCTATCTAAAATCCTCAGAAGATAACTAACTAGACCTTTGAGCCATATCTTGATCCAAAATGAACAGTACTAAACATCAGTTAGCTTGATTTGCTAGCAAGGTCTCCTCTTAGTACCTAAAAATTAATGTTTCAATTTTGATGAGTTTCATGAACTCAACAAGTGAACCATCATCAATTTGTTCACTCAAAACATAACACATATATATCAATGAATAACATTCAGCTCAATCAAAGTAACACTTCATTTAGAGCTATAACTAGTATTCTACGATTTGCATCATGATACAAGAAGCTAAAAATAAAATCACTTTTTAAGTCATTCTAGAAGTACATTCTGAATGCAAGAATATCATGTAATCATTTTAGAACATATCACTCATTTATTACAATTCTTCATATCACCATCAAAGTCATAAGCATTTCTCAATATCAACACAACATAGTTCAACATTCATTTACAATCAATATCATGAACACATTTAAAGATACAAATGCAAAAGAAAATGAAAAACATTCTATTTTAACTTTGTTGTGACCGAGTGCCTATTTCACTATCGCATATCTGATGTCGATACTAGGTTCTTTTCAGTATTTTCGTATATCTTTTGTGGATACTGGGCTCATTAATCGTTGAGCCTAAGGCTCTAATGCACATAACTGAGCTTAAAGCTCTTTTCACGTTGGCTACTCTGGTCATGTGAACATGCATCATATAATGGAGTATAATAGTTCACATAATATATCATCAATCACTTTCTGTAAGGCCCCAAAATATTCCCTAGTTGAAATTATGCATGATCATGAAAGTGCATGTGAGATAAGAGTTAAAATTGTTCTATGATTTGAATGTGAAAGGTATATGACTTGAATTTTGGTATTGATGGACAATAGTTAGTAAATTGGGATTACTTGATACCATTAGAGAATTGAGATATTTAAATTTATATTTGGACTAGGAAAATTCTCAAGTGGCAAGTTAGGTTGGTGCATGAAAATTAGAATGAATAAGCCTATGAGTTATTGACATTTGGCATAGTTAATGTATTGACATTTGGCACCATTGATTGAGTGACAAGTGGACCAATCTTGGAGTGACATGTGGCCTAATCATTTAATGACACATGGAAACATTCATTAAGCAACATGGCCTAATAGATGTGTGACTTATGGTAACTTAAAAGGGGGGACAAGTGTGACCAATTTTTTGGTGACATGTACTCCTTTAAGATTAAGACACCTAGCAACTTAGGTTTCTTACTAGAAATTTCTGTACCTTTCATTAAAGTATCACCACCAAAACCCTTCACCCTCACTTAACTCTGAATTTGATTCAACTTCACTTAGAATTCTTGCAAAATATTGCATCAAGAAAGTAGAGAATGTGATCTTCTATGCTGCTTTCTTCTTGGTCACCTTGATTTGGAATTGTGTTTGCTTGCTTGGAAGACTAGTTTGGCTTTTTTTTTGTGGAGTTGGAATTCGAAATTAAAGAGGTAAGGGAATACTAAACTTTATATTAGGCTAGAATATGTACTGGTTGATGCTTGAAGTGGATAATATGTGTACTGAACTAAGAAAAAATTGAGGTTAAAAACTTGATACTTGCTGGATACTTGTTAGAAGGGGTGGTTCCACTGAATAGGATCGGTATATTAGCCATATCTTGACCTGTAGATCTCAAAATAGGATGATTTTAAATTCATAGTAAACTAGATACATTTATCTACAAATTTTATGAAGAAGTAGAATTTTATTTCTGTCACTAAGTGTTTCGAAATTTAGATTGAAGTTGAGTTCTGGCATGGGCTGTAGCATTATATCTGACAGAAATCGTGTCCTATTTTTATCGAATAAACTGTATTGATTTAAGCAGAATTAGACAAAATTTTCTTCATAAAAGTTATATATTATCCTCTTAGCTTTCTATTGGTATAAAGTTTACAATTTTTGGATATCATAATTGAGAGATATGAGTTTTACAAGTTTGAGTGCACAGGCACAATCATGCACGGGTCAAAATTTCGCACATGCACAGTCTGTTGTATTTTGAGCATAAATTGTGGAATAATGAACCAAATTAAATGATTTTTGTTTCTTTTGAAACTTAAGACATATAGGAACATTTTTTAAAAGAAAATATTGTCTAAAAACGTCAATTTCTAGGTCATGATGGCCATACAAAAACTGATCCAAAAATTTTTCCTGTGAAAAATGTTGTTTGAAGGTTTTGGGTCCCTTATCCCACAATTGTGGGAAGTGTTTAGGAAGGTGAAGAAAATGTGATTTTGTTCAATTGATGATTGTATAAGGTTAATTGAGTAAACACTAGTTTAATTATGCATGAATAATTGAGATGATAATGTAAAGTATGTATGGTGTACAATGTTGAATTGCTTAGTATGATCATGAATGAATGAGTTCCAAAGACTTATGTATTATGAATTGAATATGGATGGATGTGAATTGGGAATTACTGCGATAATGTTATGATAATTCTAGACCATCAGTTGTCCAAGGAGTTTGATAGTTAGGACTGTATTGGAAGTGCTCTCTATTTGTGTGAATATACACAATTTGTGAAGACTCAATATCTCTATTGATGCATTATTGCGCATACTTTTAATTGTACAACATATTGGTTTGTTTGAAAATCAATGAAGATGTCAAGTTGAACAAAATGGAATAAAATGGTATGTGTTGCAATATGTTCCTTGTATGAGAATTTTGAAAAGAATTTGTTTTAAAACTATAAGTCCTAGATGTGGGTAAATAGGCATGCCTAGAAGGGTCTGCAGCTGCTCCTATGACGTCTCCTGTTACTGACACTTTGGTGTCTCTTGTTATTGGGACATAAGTCTCTCTTGTTCTATGATACCGATCATGATATCTCCTGTATTAGTCCCGTTACCCACTTTTGTATAAAAGATTAACAGAATAACTTGTTTTGTATTGTGTTATATGCTCGGTTTTGTTATGAGATTTATGATATTTTGGTTCGGTTTGGTTATGGATGAGTAAATACTGTTTATTATCTGATGTGATTTTGAATATGTGAATGTTTGGATGACTATGTGAAACAGTTGTCAACTTATATCCCGTATAGTTTATTCCCCACTAAGCTATATGCTTAGCACGGTGGTTTTATCCCCGTGTAGGTTCTGATAAGAAGACTTGAGACTAGGACAAAGACAACCGCAGTGGCCACAAAGAATGTGTTTTGTTTTGGGAATGTATGTTTGGGTTATACATAATAATATGAGATATGATGTATTTTGTTAAATGTTTGTAAATATTGTAATAATTTTAAATCAGGATGGTGTTGTAATTGAAGCATGTATCGAACAAATCCAGTGTGCTAGTTAAATTTTGTTTAAAGTCGACTATGCATGAAAAAGAAATAATTGGTTGTTTGAATTATGGTAACGCTTTGTATTGTTTCGATATGTTTAAGTCCCATCTTAGGTAACATCCGCATATCCTTCCAGGGGATATTTAGGTGTTACACTTTCAGTCAATAAGCACATTCAATTTTCACAGTTCATCGGATCAAGGTCCAGCATTAAACAAATAGTTGAGCATTCAATTTCTTTATTCGCATTTAAATCATAAACACTCCCAATATAGTTCTAAATATCGAAGTATTAGGACAATAAATTGTTAGGAATCAGTAATATCACAGTTATATCAATATCAATTCAATATAGAGGTATTAGGTTTAATCAACACAATTTGAATTTAACGCATTACCAATCGAAATCTCACATCTAAGTTACCCGTTATATATAAATTTCCAACAAAAGCATAAATATTTGAGTTTACACAACTAGCTTAACCTATATTACACTCTAGTTAGCTATTGCCTTGATGTGCCGGCAATGTCTGGATGGTATCGGTTGATGTGTGCCTCTAAATCAAACAATACACACATGTACACATTACTAATTGATCAATCAAATGAATGCTCAAAGTTACACATGTATATGTATCATGATTAATGCATGCTCAATTGATTATTCTGCGTATGAAATCTTATTCACAAATCATACTTATACATTTATCATGGTTTGTGCATCATTTAGTTTGCAATTAGGATTATGCCTTAAGTAAACCTAATCACTTTCCATTCATCATTCATAAATTCATCAATCTTTTCCCAGTATTATACGTTTCCCAAAATTTTTCCAGCAACATATACTCATACATTCACTCAATTCTCATTCATAAATACCTTGTGTTCTTTAATACTCATTCATCCATACCTTATACACATTGTTCATTTCCTAAAGATCATATTTTTCATTAAAAGAACTCATTTATTCCTTTTACAAATCAGAATTTTCATATTTGAACTCAACACATCAAAATAGTCCCTTCTTTAAGTTTTGACTTTAAATAACTACATAAAGTTATCAAGATATCTTATGGCAAAACTATTTCACAGAAGCATTAATAAGACATTAACAATCATTTTTTATGTCTTATACTTTGACTAATTCGAGCTTTGAAGTCCTAAAAAATAAGGAAATAATATAAGTTTCCTACACAAGGTCTATCACAGGCAATATTAAGAGAACAAGCATAACTCAAGCTTTAGTCACTATTTCATCAAGACACTTTCACAAAGGCCAAGCTAAGGCCTATATCTACAACTTTCATTCTTTGAGTTTCTTCAAATACATTCCATAAAGATATGTAAAACAGGTTGAAATAGGAAGATGAAATTGAAACCACAATTTCACCCTACAACTCTAAGTTTCCAGATTTTTTCTCAAGACAAAATTTCAGGTCAGTTTTGCATGGCCCTTTTGACATAGAAAATGAGGTATTTAGGAAATACATTCTTCTAAAAAATTGTTACCATATGTCTTAAGTTTCTAAAAACATGAAGTTCATGTAGTTTGGTTCAGTATTCTGTGAGTTACACTCCAAATAATACAGACTATTCTCACATAGTGATAACACCTAGTACTCAAATTCAAGTAAAATTTCAAAACCCTTAGGGACATAATTCAAATTCAAATACATCATTAACATTGTGTCATATGTCTCTAGTTTAATCTAAATTGAAAATCATCCCATTTGGATATCCACATGTCAAGATATGGCCAGAATATAGAATACTGTTCAGTGGAAACACTCCATCTAAAATATTCCAGCTCACTTCATCGTCAACCTTACATCCAATTCATTCCAATTCAAACATCATTCTCATACCATTTAACATGTTATAAAGCTCAAATTGTTACTTATCTATTAAACTTCCAATTGAACATAAAACTTCATAGTAAATCAAGTCTCCATGTAAGCAAAAATCAACACAAGTTTACGGTGAAAGCTAGGTGATCTTTGGACAACAAGTTGAAGGTGACTTTAAGCTGATTTCTTGGCTATTTTATGTAAGGTAAAAGTTGGATTTGGCGTAGAAATTTGGCTAGGGTTTAGGAAAATTTTCAAAGAGAAGAAGGAGCAATTTTTGGTGATGAAAACAAAAGAAAGAAGCAGCAAAACTCTACTACAGAAACTTGCTACATTATATGATAGGTGTCACCATTAAAGCACAACATTTGTCCTAAGGCATGTCTTACATTTGCGTAATCAAGATGCTGCCACTAATCCACTCAAGATGCTTCCATTAGTCACTAATTAAGTAGTCCATATGTCACTCCAAGATTGGTCCACTTGTCACACAATAATTTGTTCATTTGTCAATTACTTATTAGTCCATTTGACACACATTTTACTATGCCAAATGTCATTCAATTTTTGGCTTAATCACCCTAGTTTCCTTGTATTAATTTATCCTATCTCCTGGAATTTTTCCTATTCCAAATGTACATTTTAATTCATCAATTTCCCAATCCGTAACATTTAATTCCAATTTACCAACTGAAATCCAAACATACCAAAATTCAAGTCATACCAAATCACAATTCACATCATGTTCACTTAACATTTTTCATTCCCCGGGACATGTCAAATGATTGCATATACTTACTTATAATGCGTACATATATCAATTCTTGTATAAATGCTAATGATATGCAAGTATATGCAATGCTTAATCTAGGGTTAAAACTTAAGCATATATCGAAAATAGGATATTAGAAATTTAAAGAAATTCTTTATCTTGTACATGTTTAGGTGTATATGATTAAGTCCATAGGATAATTGTATATTGCAAATGAAATTATAATGAGATATAATTATGAGATTCATATTGCATTTATATATTATTCCTAAATGTTCCTAGTCATTGTTCTATTAAGATTGGACATTAATAGAATGTAAAAAGACTAGCACACATTTTGTTTTTCCTTATGAAAGAAGTAGTCGATCTCATGGGGCTAAAGTATAGAGATACTTAAACAAACGTGTGGGTGCTTGCTAGAGAACAAGTTTACTGAACAAACCCGATATGAGAAATCCATTTGAAACATTACTTGTATATCTATGGAATTCTCATTGTGATGATTGTATAAGTGATCCTTTGATTTGAGGTCATCAAAGTTATCTTGTTTAGGGATTTCTATGTCTTGTTTAGGGATTTCTATGTTTTGATACTACTTATGATTTATTTAATCATTGGTCGTTTAATCAGTAGTCATTAGATGTAGCATGAACTTTATGGAGGTAGTTGAGTGATAAAGATAAGATTCATCACCCTAAAGTAATTAAGGAGAGTGTTCTATTGTTCTCGAATAATATTGATTCTGGAAATCCTTAGCCATGGTGGAATGACATTTTGTAAGTAGTTTACAAATATCATTAATTGAATCAATAGATAATGGCAGAAAACTAATATGATTGGACTCAAAATAGAGTAGACATTAATTCCATGCTCTATCTCTAATTGGAACATTAGTTGATGAAAGGATTGAAATATACGAAAAAATCATGCAAGGAAAATGGTTAGTCAAAACCACTTTGACATTCCTAAATATTTGGGTGGTCATGATGCGTTGCTAGATGCCAATTTTGATATATGATTATAGATTTTTTAGGAGAATTTAAAATAAATTAAAAGGAGTTTTAATTTATCTAATTCTAATTATGAATTAGAATTATAATTTATAATCATTACTAACATATTTGGGAACCTAATGTGTCTTACATATAGAATGGGTTAAAGAGAAAGTTAATTTAATTAAGTTGGACTTGATTGTAAAGTTTGAGAAACGTTATGATTAAATATGAGATATTTAATAAATAAGGATTAATATGAGATATGGAATCTCATATGTGCATAATTGGTATTTAATTAGAATTATTTGTAATTCTAATTAAAGTTTAATTGAAATTAGAATTTAATTTCAATTAAATTACTAAAACGTCCAAAGTTTATTATAAATAGGCTTAAGCTCTATGGAGCTAGGGCTTCTTGCCTAATCCTCATTGTAAGAGTTACAGAGTTCTCTTAACTCATTTTGTGGATATCGTTAGAGGCCGAACATTTGTGATGCTATAGTGGTTGAAACGGATCGGTTTCAAGAACGGTTCGAGTGATATAACAAGAATATTATCAAGATTCAGAATAAGGTACGAAATAAGTTTCAGCTTTATTATGATTTGTGTTAATCATTTTATAGAATTAAAAAGATCTTGGTTTTTGGGAATCAAATATTGTGAAAAAGTTTCATAATTATTCCGCTGCGGTCGGGATTGAATTACTACCTGGTTTCCCAACAGTGGTATCAGAGTAAGATTTTAATTCTATGATTTGGTTAAAATTTTTTGATCGTTATCAATCATATTAGTTTGGAATTAAATTAGAATGTGAAAAGTTCATATTTTGAACCCAGAATTGTTTTGGTTGTTGTTGTTCACTGTGATTGTATTTTGTCTATACATGTATGTATATTTGTTCTCGCAATTGTTTCCATGACTACCCTATTTTGTGATTTCTAAAAATTTGTTGCCTATATGTATGTTCTGCCCATCTTTGTGATACAATTGTTGTGTTTCGTTCGGGACAATTAGTTTTTTTTGAAAATTAAAAACCTTGAGAGCAGATACTATGTGTATGCAATGGTTCTAAAAACGTTTGAGTATGCCTTGTGTTTTGAGTTTTGGAAATATATGTATTCCCTATTTTGCTTATGGATATGCCCATGTTTTATTAAACTTGTTTTTTGGAAATTGATTTGTTTATGCAATGAGGATCTACTTCTGCTTTCTGAACATTGAATCAAGAAAAACATAGAGCATGTATATGCGTTTAATTGTCACTTTCTCTTTTTGGATAATTGTTATCTATCTTCTTCATATATTTGTTTCTGCCTGTTGTTGCCTTTTGAATATGAAAATTTTATTTTCTCTTCGCCATGCGTTTACTAGGTTTGAGATTAAACTCACTAGTGGCTTGAACGCCACTGGTGGAGTTTCTTAGTAGTGGCAAATTACTGCTAGTGTTAGTTTAGTAGCCACTGGTTTAGTCGCCACTAGTTGGACTAGTTACGTAGCCATTAACGCCCGTCAAAGGCGAACACAAGTGGCGAAGAGGAGGGAGCAGTGAAATGGATAGCGCAAGTGGCAGCAACGTGAAGGAAATGGTTTGAAAACATAGGATCGTTGGATTAATCAACGGGGAGCAGCAGTTGAGAAATGTTGGATGCTTCTGGAGAAGGCGGTGGGTGCGTGTAAGTCACACGCCCACCTTCTTTTGGACGAGACCTGACTGACGCGTGCCGTGCAAGCATCAGACACTTCACGCCTTGTATTTTTTTAAATTTTTTTTAATATTGTTTTCAAATGGTTTATTTTTATTAAGAATGCTTTGAAATATAGTTTATTTTTCAAGGGGTTGGATTGATTTATTAAATTAAATTATTCATTCAATTCCAAAATTAAGATGATTGTTTTTCTTAATTTGATTAAGATTAATAATTATATTTATTCCTAATTATTTTTAGAAAAGTGGTTTCTAAAATCAGAATTAATTATTTTCAATTAAATTGAAATTAATTAATTAGAAAAGTAGTTTCTAAAATAAGAATTAATTAGATTGAAATTAATTAGTCCTTAAAATTAAGAAATTTGTTTTCTTAGATTATTAAGAAAGATGTTTCTTAATTAAATTTATTTATTTCATTTTTATTAAGATAAATTAAATTTATGATTTTATTTGTTTAGAGAATTATTATTTAATTTATTTAGAAATTATTTCCTTATTTATGAATAATAAGTTTTTTATTTTTAGAATTTTTTTATTAAATTCTAAAAAGTGTTTTCATTTATTAATTAAGAAAATTGTACTTTCTTTAATATTTTTGAAAATAGTTTTCTAATTTATTAAAGAAAGATTTGCTAATTAATTAAGAAATCAATCTCTAAATAAATAATATATCACGACTTTCTTAATTAAATTTAAAAGTGTTTTATTTAATTTTGAAAGCAGTTTCCTTTTAACATTAGAAAATAGTTTTCTAATTAAGGAAAAGTAATTTCCAATGAGATTAAAATAGTAATTGCTAATTAAATTAGAAATATTTTTAATCGGATTAGAAAGTGTTACTTATATAATTTTGAAAAATGAGTTTTGCTAAATTACAATAAGTGAGAAGAATAATTTATTGCAAATTGTTTTCAATTAAATTTTGTTTAACGGGGCCAAGATAAATTGGAAATAGTTTCCAATTGGATTTGAAAATTGTTTTCAAATCAAATTAAATTTCTATTAGGGAATCAATAGTTTTAATCTAATTTAATTTTTCCACAGAGTTGGAAATGTTATTTTAGTTTATGAAGGTCAATAATTAGAATCAAACAAAGCTTGATATTTTATACATATAATTTGATTATGAGTGCATAGGTTGCATACTTTATTTATATGGTTGATAGATATCTTGGATGCATGATAAATTGTATGTTTTATATATGTGATATTTTACATGCAATTTGTGTTTGATGAGACAAATGAAGTTAAATCCCTCGTTAAAATATTAAATACATATTAAGAACATAATTGTTACCTTCTATTATTAGAAGAATAAACCAGAGTTTTGTTTATTGTAGGCTTGTTGAGCAAACTAAAGGCCATTTTAACTCGAGCATGTTTAGTCTTATGATAATGGGTTCTACTTAATTAAATTTGTGTGATTTGGATGAGCAAACTCATAATCATATGAATTTAGAGGCAAGGTTAGTAACATCATATAAGATATATTTTGGCAAAAGTTGTCACCTGACGGATCTAGGAGTCACATAAGATGTGATTGATAAAGTTATTACCTACCTAATTTAAGTCTAATTGGTTTGTTAAGCAAACTCAAGATCAACTATACTTGAATGAGATCCTAGCCCATTAGAAAGATTATAGTAATATTTCCAAATAGTAATGAGGGCTATTATTTTGAATAAAATAGTAGGAGTAACCAAATACATGATTAAATCTCATTTGGTAGTCATGGCATATAATTAACTACTTGTATTCTTACATTTATTTTGTTCTAAGTGAAAATTTATCTTGTTTAGTATAGTTGATACTAACTGAACTAAATTTCTTGGACATAGGATTATGTTTGAGAAGAGTTCTCAAAATTTAGCTAAGAAATTGTATGTCCATTATGTTATTATGCTATAATCCCTATTATGTACTTAGTGACAAAGTTCTAGAGATATGTCAAAATCATATAGATGATAAAATGTACTGAAATTTTAAGTTGACTAATGTCTTATAAATTTTGATGGCAGCATGTAAGATGTATGTCAATAGCATAATAGCAAAAGGAAAAGGGTTGCAATGGTAGAGCTAAAAGGCATAATAGCTTGATGGAATTATTCCACTTAATTTAGCTTAATAAAAGCATAATTATGGACTACAATTAAAGGCTTTGCTATAGTATGATAATAGTTTTCATAAGAAGAAAATTATTGCATGACTTTTCTTTCCTATATGTGATATGATAGAGATCATATGTATTTCTAATTCATACTATAAGTATTTGATACTGAATTTAGATTCAACATTATTGTAATGTTCAATGCATGGTTAGAAATAAATTGTTAAGTAAAAGTAACTGATGCAATTTTATACAAAGAGTTTGTATGTGTTAGATCAAAGGAGACTTATACCTAACATAAGTGGCAAGAATTAGAAGTTGGATAACCTAGATTATCCTTTTATGCCATATTGGTTAAATCAACACAACAAGAATCATAAAGTTACATACTAGGATCTATGTATCCTTTTTATTATGAATAGTATAAAACTTGTGAAACTTGTCAAGTTGAAGAATAACCAAATCAACCTTTGGTGAAAGGATGATGATGGTATTGAATTTTTAAATCTTCTACATGTGATGCATTGGATAGAATAACAATTCATAAAAGGATAATACTTATATTTCATTAGATTATTAATGACTTTGTGTGATATAGTCATGCGTATTAAATGAAATGATGATTTAAAATTTTGAAAAAGTTCAAACTGTTTAAATCTAAGTAAAAATTAAGCATTGAGAATGATGAGGCACATCGATGGGATCCTTGTGGCAAGTTTTATATTTTCAGTTACCTATAGGGAATGAGATTCTCTAGTAAATACTTCATAACAAAAATTCCAGAAGGGTATGGATTTATGTAAGGAGTAACATATAATATGAGATATTGTAGGATGAAATATTATTTCTTCTATAGCGAATAGTTCCAATTGAATCAATTAGTAAGATTTCATATTGGATATGAAATGATAGGTCATTGAAATAGTCAAAGTTAACGATTCAAGAATGTGATGCTTGGTTGAAGCATACATTATCCATTAAGTTTAGAACTAAATTGAATAATAAAAGGTTATGAGATATCCAAAAGATTGGATATAATCTTACAGATTCATTGAACACATTGTTTGATTCAATCTATACTTATAGGAGAATGGTTCTTAAGATAAGTAGTAGGAATGGGAAGGAATTTGAAAGGTTCAAATCTCATAACATTAATCTAATTGGAACTAATGCCTTTAATGATACATTTGATGTATAATTGAAATGCTACGAGACATTGAAAGATTCACTTTCATGATTAATTCAAAGAGTTTATTTTGGAGATGATTATGAATTTATCACATCTACAAGAAGGTTAATAGGAGTATAGTTGTCCTCTTTAGTGGGAGTATATGGAGACAGGTTGCTCACAGAGAACAAAAGCTCTAACTTTCAATTATTGAACACTTAATTATCCAAGAACAACCCTTATTGGATATGAAAAGGTAACAACTTAATTATAGAAATTAGATCTATAGAGATAGATTGGACATTGTTAACTTTAAGTCCAAGTGCATAGATAATGTGCTAAAGATGTTTAGTATTTAAGATATTAGATACTTGTGAAGAATTAAAGATATTCATTACTCTATATGTGAGTTGATATTTGAGTTCAATCCTAATTAAGGTTTATTTACTTCAATCAATATCATTTAGGATTTGAAAGGTTCCAATGTAGCAATTGGTTGCTAATTAAGCCATAATACATTTTTCATTTAGTGGAAATGATTAATTAGATGAACAAGTTCTTTAGTGAACTTGATATAGTTTCTTTGCATTGTTCAAGACAGTATGTATTGTAGAACATTAGAGCCATTTGGCATGTATAAAGAGCTAATGTCTCACCAAGTATACAATAATGTGTTTAGGCAAAATTTCTTAATTATGATGATAATTAAGATGGGAGTTATAAGATTTAATCACGTGCTCATTATAGAGAATCTTGTAGAATTCTCTCATTAAGCCACTATCTCAGTAGTAGAATAATTGTCATATGGTGATATGGCATGAGATACTTAAACGATTGGCTTAGAGCAAGTGGGAGATTGTTGGTTTATACCCTACAGCCAATCGCTTTGGTTGTAGTTTAGTAACAAATTATTTAGAGGCATTCTTTATCTTGTACATGTTTTGATGTATATGATAAAGTCCATGGGATAATTGTATATTGCAAATGAAATTATAATGAGATTATAATTATGAGATTCATATTGCATTTATGTATTATTCCCAGTTGTTTATAGTCATTGTTCTATTAAGAGTTGACATTAATAGAACGTAAAAAGACTAGCACACGTTTTATTTTTTCATATGAAAGAAGTAGTCGATCTCATAGGCTAAAGTATAGAGATACTTAAACAACATGTGGGTGCTTGCTAGAGAACAAGTTCACTGAATAGACCTAATATGAGAAATTCATTTAGAATATTACTTGTATGTCTATGGAATTCTCATTATGATGATTATATAAGTGATCATTTTAATTGAGGTCATCAAAGTTTTCTTATATGGGGTTTCTATGTTTTGATACTACTTATTATCTATTTAATCATGGGTCATTTAATCGGTAGCCATTGGATGCAGCATGATCTATATAGAGGTAGTTGAGTGATGAAGATAGGATTTATCACCCTAAAGTAATAAGGGAGAATGTTCCGTTGTTCTCAATTAATATTGATTCAAGAAAGCCTTGGCCAAGGTGGAAAGTAAATAGTTTACAAATATTACTAATTGAATCAATAGCTAATGGAGAAGAACTAATATGATTGGACTCAAAATAGAGTAGACATTAATTCCATGCTTTATATCTAATTGGAACATTGATTGACGAAAGAATTGAATTATACGAAAAAATCATGCAAGGAAAATGGTTAGTTGAAACACTTTGACATTCCTAAATATTTAGGTGGTCATGATGCGTTGCTAGATGCCAATCTTAATTTATGATTATAGATTGTTTAATTGAAGAATTAAAGATAAATTAAAAGAAGTTTTAATTTATCTAATTCTAATTATAAATTAGAATTAGAATTTATAATCGTTGCCAACATATTTGGGAATCTAATTGTTGGATCTCAATTTTTTTCAGGATTTTTTTATATTTTTATTTTATACTTATTTTATTAAATTATGAAGCATGAAAATAAATTAGAATTTATGAATTAGAAATTTTTGGAGTTTAATATGGTATATTATGAATTTTATATGGTGGTATGAATTAAAAAGAAAGAATTAAAAATAAAGTGAAGGAGTTAGTAGGAAATTGCTTTTATAAGGAAGGGCAAAATTGGAAAATCAAAAATTTTGTCTTAAGTTAATAAGACAAAGAAGAGAGGAGTCGTGTGTGTTAAGGAAAGAAAAGAAGGAGAGAGTCGTGGAAGAACTTAGAAGGAGAGAGGGAGAAACCAAAGCAAGGAGAAAGAAGAAGAAAAGAGCAAGGAAAAAGAATAGAAGGAAAATTTTCAGCTAAGTTTTCTTGTTAGGTAAACCTTATTACTTTTTATTTTTGATAGAAGAAGGAAGTGAAGAAACTAAGTTTTTTATATGATGAAGATGAAGAAAGAAAGAGAAGAACAAGAGGTTGATGTTTTCTTTAGATTTTTATAAACCTTAACTAGATCTTAGTTTTTCTAGTTAGATAAAATCAAGAATAGATCAAGCTTAAGCTTATTCATGGATAGCTAAGTTTAAGGAAAGCTTCATGTGTGCGTGTTGATTAAATGAAATATGTTTGTTCTTAGGGAATCAAGAATATCGACGTCAAGAGAAAGGAGAAGAGCAAGCTTGATTATTTTGGAAATATCAAGTTAAATAAGTGGGTAATATGTTTATAGTTTTGTAATGATGAGCTAAAATAATTGTGTGTATGTATGATAAATATGTTTGTTTTACTCATTGTGAATGTGAGAAAGATATTCCGTGAATGTATATCATGTTGCTTTGTGAGAATTCTGTTACTTTTGTGTGAGTGAAAAACATAAAATCTAAGAAGCATGAAAGCATGAATATGTTATGAAATGTATGAGCATTGAAAATCTGCTTATGTGGGCAAGAGAGGAATCCGTTTCATTAGTCACATGCACGATGACCTATAGCCTTCTCCCAGCTACCTAGTTGTGGCCATGAGATCCTGAGAAATCGGACTCGTTTTGTTTCACGTTGTAAACTTTGGTTTCGCCATTTCATTCCACAGAACTCTCGAAGCATTATGTTGTGCATTGCATTTTCATATGTCAAGTTATGATGAAATTTGAGTGCTATGTTTTGATGATAAATTACGTCCAATATGTTCTATGTGATGATGTTTTGAATTATGAGATGTGAGTTGGAATTGTGAATGCTGAAATTTCATTGCTAAATTAAGACAAGACAAGTATGTCTATATGAGTATTCGTATATGTTTGTGTATGGTTCATTATCACTGGCTATAAACATATTGGCCACTGAGCTTCTTGGGTCACCCTATAAATTTTCTACTCCTCAGGTGAAGAATCAGCAGATCATAACTGAGCCCTTGCAAAATTTTGGCAATTACCAAGAATTCCAGACTTTTTGTAACTAAGTAGTGAGGATCATTTTTGGTGACTTAGAAGCATACCAGCTTAAGTATTTCTGTATGTATTTTGTAACTATGATACTGACATGGCATTTTGATATGAAGTATGAATACTTATCAACTTTGTTGTCGCAAATTGACAGTGAAAGTTGTCAGTGAAAGAGCAAAAATTTCTTTGATGTATGTATGTATAGATATATATATGCAAATTCTTTTTCTTCTGTTAAGTTGGCTTTGTGTTGAATGTTGGGAGATCTTTGGATAGACTTGTTTGAAGTAAATTTTTTATCAAAGGAGTTTTGATATGTAGGAAATTGAATGTTGGTTTGGGTCCTTTGGAATTTGCATTAGAGAAGTATGTAAACAGATGAATGGAAAACGGAGAATATGATAAAATGTGATGTGAAACTTTAAGGAATAAAGTGCATTGATATAGATAGAATTAGGCTAAGTAGTCTTCATAAAAGTTGTTGATTAATCTTTTATCTTTCTAATGGTATAAAGATTGAAAATTTTGAACTTCAGACGCAAAAGTTATAGAGTTTATAAGATAGCAGTATTGGTGTACAAATTTTTAATTGAAATGGTAATCTTTACTTAAATGTTAAAATTGTATAGATACAGGCTGAATTAGACAAAAAAATTTCATAAAATTGTAGATCTTTTTCTTAACTTTCCAAAGATATAAAGTTTGAAATTTTTCGACTTCTCGATTAAAAGTTATGTTGTTTGGAAGTGAGAGTACTTAACTAGGAAGTCGTGGTCGCGACGAAGTACGATCGCGACAATCCCAGAATTTCTTAAAAGTTACGATCGTGATACAGCATGATCATGACTCCCCTCATTTTCTTGTTATTGTTTATTATAGGTTGCGACTGTCTAGAAGCAAGATCACGATGCCTCTGTTTTTGCCTCCCTCTCACGGGTGTGAGAGTTGAAAGTCACGCCCGTGACTTTTTCCTCTCCAAGCTATTAAATTAAAATGAAATTCTTTCTGTTGTTTTTATTTGTCACAGGCTTGACTATGAAGAGTCACCCCTGTGACTTTTCCTCTTTTGAATTAAGATGGTCCATTACTAAATTAAATTGCAAATTAATTCTTTTAACACCTAAATCATTTGTTCTTTGTTCACTTTTGCTATGGAAAATTTTTCATTAAATTGTTGGGTATTATTTTTACTTCTCTTATGAATTTATTTATTTAACATAATTATTATCTATTATTTATTTATTTTATTATTAATTAATTGTTTATATTAATTCATTTTTTATAATCAAATTTTATGTCTAAAATCATTCTACGACATTTTAATTACTATTTGCTTATATCAAAAAAGTCCCACCATAAATCTTCCTTGTCTAGACTTTAATTAAACTTAAATGTTATATTTTATTTTATTGAAATGTTCCCAAATATATTTATTATTATTGCAAATAAATCCCAATGATGGCAAGTAGTCGCCATAAAATCCATATGGAGACTTGGGGCCAACACTAATGGGTCTCACATATAGAATGAGTTGAAATAAACAAAGTTAATTTAATCAAATTGGACTTGATTGTAAAGTTTGAGAAACTTTATGATTAAATATGAGATATTTAATAAATAAGGATTAATATGAGATATTGAATCTTATATGGGCATAATTGGTAATTAATTAGAATTATTTGTACTTCTAATTAAAGTTTAATTGAAATTAGAATTTAATTTCAATTAAATTACTCAAACGTCTAAAGCTTATTATAAATAGGCTTAAGCTCTATGGAGCTAGTACTTCTTGCTTAACCCTCATTGTAAAAGTTACAAAATTCTCTCAACTCATTTTGTGGATACCATTAGTGGCTGACTATTTGTGCGCTATAGTGGTTGAAATAGATTAGTTTCGGGAACGGTTCCAGGGATACGATAAGATTATTATCAAGCTTTGGAATAAGGTACCAATTAAGTTTCTACTTTATTATGATTTGTGTTAATCATTTTATAGAACTAAAGATATCTTGGTTTTCGGGAAATCAAAAATTACGGAAAAGTTTTGTAATTATTCCTCTACGATCGGGATTGGATTCCTACCCGATTTTCTAACACTATATTGGTGGAACAAACTTCCATGATTACAAGCTAATCACAAATAGCCATCCGAAAAAATTATGATTTTAGCTTTTCTTCGTTGCTGGCCTGTTTCGCTAATTTTTGCCAAGTTGGTCGCTAGTAGTTAGTAATCACACCATCAATATGTAAATATGGAAGCTTCCATCATTACGAGATTTTCTTTGTTTTCCTAACTTTGAAAATTGCAAAAAAAGTATACAAACAATAGCAAACTTTTAATTATAAAAATTGAATGCAAGGTATAAAAGTAAAAGAAAAAATTAAACTTCTTCAATAATGTGCAACAAACTTAATCAACAGCAACAGATTGATTGAAGTGCTACCCGCAAAGAGAATTATATGTATTGGTTAAACATATAGGTACTTTCCAAGCTGTATATCTATTATTCCCCTTTTAGCACACCCAAGGGGTGAATAATTAGATTGGAATAACCATTTATCATGGACATAAAAAAATTATGGATAATGCATCCAATTAGAGAGATGTTATAATTAGTATTGAAATGGTAGTTAGGAAGTGAGGATAGTTAAAAGTAGGAAAAACGTAGAACATAGAGGATTGAAGGAATTTTCTGTGTATTTTGTATTACACTGTACAATGTACATATATAGACTAGGAGATTGAGTAGAGATAGACACCAACATAGGAGATTGAGTAGAGATAGACACCAACTTATACAAGATAACTATACATGTAAATCAAATCAAATCACAATCCTTAAGACTAAGGGATTGGTATAATCTCTTAAACTAACACTCCCCCTCAAGTTGAACTGTGGGATCACCAATATTCAATTTGCTCAATGCTTCTCCAAAAACTCTACCTGTAACTGCCTTTGTGAGAATATCTGCTAGTTGATCCTCGGACCGAACAAAAGGAAGAGCTATTAGTCCACTATCCAGCTTCTCCTTGATGAAGTGCCAGTCAACCTCTATGTGTTTAGTCAGGTCATGCTGGACTGGGTTCTTTGAAATACTGATCGCAGCCCGATTATCACACCTCAAACTGCAGGCTCCCTGAATTGGAAAACCAATCTCAGCCAACAACTTCCTCAGCCACAACACCTCAGCCAACCCTCGAGCTATCCCTCAAAACTCTGACTCTGCACTGGAAAGTGCAACCATCTTCTGCTTCTTACTCTTCCAAGTCACTAGGTTACCCCCAACAAGAGTGAAATACCCAGACGTGGACCTCCTGTCAACCGGATTACCTGCCCAATCAGCATCTGTATATGCCTCCACATCTAGATGTCCATGATTCTAAAACAAAACTCCCCTGCCTGGAAAACCATTCAGATACCGGACAACTCTCAATGCAGCATCCATATGATCTACCTAAGGATGGTGTATAAACTGACTCAGAACTCTTACAGCATACGCCACATCCGGCCTCGTGTGGGACAAGTATATCAGCTTCCCCACCAGATGTTGATAACACTCTTTATCTGCCAACTCTGCCCCATCGACTATCTGCAAACCATGGTTTACCACAATCGGTGTCTCTTCTGGCTTATAGTCCAATAATCTAGTCTCTGCTAGCAAGTCTAAGACATACTTGCGTTGAGAGATGAAAATCCCTCTCCTTGACCTAAGAACCTCAATTCCAAGAAAGTACTTGAGCCCTCCCAAGTCCTTCATCTCAAACTCTCGGAATAGATTCCCCCTAAGTTGCTCCATCTCCTCAAAGTCATCACCGGTGATAATCATATCATCCATATAAATTATCAGACATGTTATTCTATCTCCTCTCCTTTTGATGAACAAAGTGTGGTCAGAATTACTTTGGCAGTAACCATACTTCCTCATCGCAATGGTGAATCTGCCAACCATGCTCTCAGTGACTACTTAAGACCATACAAGGCCTTCTTCAACTTACACACTTCTCTGCAGCAGAAATCATCTGAGAAGCCTGGTGGAGGCTCCATGTATACTTCTTCCCTCAAATTCCCATGAAGAAAGGCGTTCTTCACATCAAACTGACGAAGATGTCAATCCCGATTAGCTGCCGCTGAAAACAACACCTGAATAGTATCAATCTTAGGAACCGGAGAGAAAGTCTCGGAGTAATCTACCCCATATGTCTGAGTATAGCCCTTGGCTACCAGCTTAGCCTTATATCGCTTAATAGACCAATCCGCCTTATGCTTAACTGTAAACACCCAACGGCACCCAACAAGCCTTTTTCCAAGTGACAAGATACACTTCTCCCATGTCTCATTCTTCTTGAGTGCTGCCATCTCAGTTGCCATTGCATCACGCCACTCCCCCTGTCTGAAGGCCTCCTGCACTATCTGGGAGATCATTTCAGAGTAAGCAACGACAAAGAATGCCTGAGCTACTAATGATAGACTCCCCTTGGCCAAATGTGCTACGGGATATCTGGACCGCTTGGGTTCATACTCTGGTTCATATCTTTTTGGCGGGACACCTCTCGTACTCCTGGGTGTCAGTATGTACCTATCTAGTTCGCAGCGGGAGAAATCTCAGAGTGGGAGAAATCTCAATAGTTCCAGCCCCATGTACTGGAGACAAACCCCGTTAGCACTTGGAATTGATGCCTTCGTGGGAACGGAGGACGTGGTCAAATCCAGGTGGTCATGTGTCATAGTGTTCGTGGCTCCACAGTCAAAAAGCCACTCCGTACTGTTCTCACTGGCCGAGACATGAGCAACAACCCCTTTTGAACCTTCAATCTGCTGAAATGAGCAATTCTCAAAAGATCGAGGGTTAATTTCACAATTTCCATAAGTAATAGGACTAAATTGACAATTTCCAAAATTTCTGGGGTCAATCCGTGAATTTTGAAAACTGCCAAGGACATTCTGGTCAACCTGCAAACAATTTGGGTCACTTTGTCTATTTTCGAAACTTGGTGGGTCACCATGACACTGACTGAAACTTTTGGGGTCAGAATCACATAAAACGAATTCTGGGGCATGACCGGAATTAGAGTTAAAATAAATGGACCCCGATTGCAAATTGTTGTAGGGTTTACCTTTATAACCCATACTTTCTTCTTTCCCAATTATGGCAGTCGCATATCCCACTTTCCTTTCTTTTGCTCACTTGCTTTCGTTGGTATCCATGGAGGTCTCTTGACTTCCGATGGCGATTGCGGTTGTCCCCTTGCCGCTGTCACGCTGCCTTTGGCTTTTCCACCCCTCTGGAAAACCCTTTAGTTGAAAACATTCCTCCCTAAAGTGCCGCATTTTACCACAGTATCTACACTTGATTTTTGACTGGTCCAATCGCTCGCCGCTGCCTCGCTGTGATGGGTTATGGCCGGATTTTGCCATATTTGAGCTGGGCTTGGTGGTGAGCCCTTAGCCCGTGATGAAATCTTTCTGAGGCCTCACCGAAAGCCCCGACCTGATGCCTGAGAAGTCCCCTGAGTTTCTTTCCAGCCCCATAATGCCTCTCCGGGTGCCCTCTCTCCGGATGACGACATATGCCTTCTCTATCAACGGCAAAGGCACCTCCTTGAGCAAATCTCGCCGGTCGGCGTCAAATCTGTCATCAACTCCCGATAAGAACTGATACAATCGGGCCTCCGATCTGAGTCGATTAAACACGGTGATATCCTCTTCATCTTTCATTGGATTCGGTTGTCTCATTTCTATTTCTCTCCATATGTGTTGACAGTCATTGTAGAATTGTTCTATTGAATTACTTCCCTGTTTTGGACTGTGTGCACGAACTGTCAATTCATATAGTTGAATACCATCATCCTGTTGACTGTATGTGGCTGATAATCCTTCCCACAAGGCTTTTTTCGAGGGATACTTAGCACAGTTGGGGACTAATTCAGGCTCCATATTGTCCAAAAGCCATGAACATACTGTGAGGTCGGTCTGTTCCCACAAATTATATGTGGGATCAATCGTTGCTGGTGGTGCTGGTACGCCGGTTAGATGACTGAGCATGCCCCTTCCTCCTATGAACAGTCTCATTAATCTGACCCATAATGAGTAGTTCGACTGGTTTAATTTGGTACTAATGGTGACTATTTGTGGTACATTTGGTGACTGGGTATTTGATTGATGAGGCTGTGACTGATTTTGCAGGATCTTGGCTAATTGTTCGATCAGGGAATCACCCCTTGATGACTCCTCTGTTCGACTTGCATTGTCACCGCCTGCCATGGTCGAGAAAGGTTCGGTAGATGATGATGGCTGTTAGGAAGTTCGATTAATGGATCGAAAACCACAATTCTGATACCAATTTAAAAGTAGGAAAAACATAGAACATAGAGGATTGAAGGAATTTTTCTGTGTATTTTGTATTGCACTGTACAATGTACATATATAGACTAAGAGATTGAGTAGAGATAGACACCAACCTATACAAGGTAACTATACATGTAAATCAAATCAAATCACAATCCCTAAAACTAAGGGATTGGTATAATCTCCTAAACTAACAAGGATATATTCAAACATCCATGAAGGCAATAAATTTCATCTACCAGAAAACAAGCTCAAGTTAGTTCATATTATTTTTATTCTTGGTTGTATTGATCGCCAAGCCTTAGTGCTGTCCGTAGACTCCTGCTGCCCACGTATTCGGCTGAATTTGGCAGCCGTCCTTGCCCGTTAAATTCACCGATTATAATATTAACACTCAAGACTATTAACCCCACGAACTCTATAAATATGTGTGAGAAGACCGTGATTGTAGTAAGCAGTAGCGGTGCCTTTGTGTTCTAGACAGCCTTCACAATACAATCACAAGAGCTGATTTCTTGCGATCATTCACAGACTCATGGCTTCTCCAAGGGTATACGTTGCGGTACTTTCACTTATTGCTGCCATTGCTGGGGTAACGACTGAAGCTAAAGAGTTTGTAGTTGGGGATGAAACTGGCTGGACCATCAACTTTGATTACAAAACTTGGGCAATGGGAAAGGACTTCCAGGTTGGAGACAAACTCAGTAAGTAAATAACTTCCTTTTTAATGCATGAACAATTTAAGTATTGGTTAAAAATCACCAAACAAGATTCTTTCTTCCTTTCCATACCAAGTTTTAATTATTTCCACTACATGTAAATGGTGGGTGGCAGTATTCAAGTATCCAGTTGGCAAGCACACTGTGATTCCAGTGAACGGAACAGAATTCCAGAATTGCATAAAACCAGCAGCAACACAGCCCCTAAAGACAGGGAATGACACAATAATACTGAAAACAGCAGGAAACAAATGGTACATTTGCGGTGTAGCACAGCACTGTGCGCAAGGTGCCCAAAAGCTGGCTATCACAGTTAAACCTTCATGGGGCTGGTCAGAACCACCAAGCGTAGCACCTTCAGCTTCTTATCGTATTAATGCGCCATGGGCAGCCCCTAAGAAGAGACCTTTTATCGAACGCTACTTTCCTCGCTGGTGATCATACTATGCTTGTTCATTCCCGTACACCAACTTATTCATTTTGATGATGACGTTGACCATGGGATGCACCAAATGTCTGTTTTAGTTTGTCCACAATATAAGTTGTTTGAGTTAGCTAGAAACTGGCTTAAGAGCTTCTTGGCCACGCTTATTTTAGTTATTAAGTATCCTTTTGTAATATTCTTTTCACTGCTGCAGTATCGGTGCCCTCAACAGATTAAAGAAAGATTGTATCTTTGGCTTGGCTCCACTCTTTAAGCTCTCAAGTTTTGAGTTTCATTATGTATGTTGACACATAAAATTTATAGAAGATGTCACTTCAAATTATTGTACATGGAATCCACGAGGATCGTACTAAGATGCCAGCCAAGGGGTACTATACATAAGCAAGTTTATAAGCTAAACCGGCCATCTGCTATCCACAGAGAGGTTGGGATTGGCGTTATTTGTTAAATTACAAAATTAGCTATTTAATAAAGTTTATAATAACTCAAATATTTTACAATTGCATCCACGAGTTTTCATAACTTTGAAAGAAAAGAGTGGTTCACTAATGTTGTCTACTAGAAATTTTATTCATGAATGTAACTCGATATAGTAATTTGTATATTTAATTAAAAATTTTAATTCTCAAGACCCGAAAATATTATAAATAAGAAAAATGGAAGAAAAAAAGAAAATTCTTGTTTTACTATATATTATGGAAAAGAAACATCTTAATTTACAAAGTTCATAATCCTTATAAACTTGTTTCTTCTTCAAGAAACAACTCCTTCCTATGTTCTCTTTCCCTCTCTTCGATCAACTGTTTTTTTTTCTGTCTAAATAAAACCATGCTGGATAAAAGTTTGGCTAGTAATTAGTAAATATTGAAAATAAACATGGTAAATAGTAAAATATAATGATTTTTAAATTATGTGATAACTACAAAATATTAAATATTAGTTATGTACTATTCATCTTAATTATTAGAAATATATATTTTACTCAATTCTTAACTTATTATTTTAATGAAATTAAATATAAATTTAACTATGACATTTTTACCAAATTACAAGTTAGATCTTGAAATTTGAAAGCAATTAAATAAATTTAAATATTAAAAATAAAATATAATTTGAATAAAAATTTAAATATAATCAATATTTCTTTATTATATATTATCTTAATATTAACGTAATATAAAATTAATGTTTTTTATTTGAATTTTAAGTTTTAGTCTTTAATAAAATTTATTTTTAAAAAAATAGTTAAATATATTTTTAATTATATTTAATTTTAGTGAATTCCAATTAACCTAATTTTATCACAATAAATCCTAATTAAGTATATGTATGCTAAGGACGAATTGGATGGACGACTACAAAATTTCATCCCATTGTCCATTTCATTAATGGCTGGATTGTTCTCCCCTTTCTTTTCTTGTGTAGTCTCACGAGTGTGACTTAACATGTCGCACCTGTGACTATGCTGCGGTCTCACATGGTTGTTAGTTAACATGTCACACTCGTGACGTACAATTTTAATTCCAAAATTTCCATCCAGCAGATTGGCGAAAAAAATTTCAACCAATTACAAGTAAAACTCCATATGTTATTAAATTACACAGGTGTGACTGAACATGTCATGCCGTCACATACAACATTATTCATCATCTTCTATAGCGTTCTCACAAGTCTAAGTTTACCTTGGATCAACATTTCACGCCCGTCACATACAACATTATTCATCATCTTCTATAACGATCTCACAAGTCTAAGTTTATGTTGGATCAATATTTGAATTTTTCCCTTCATTTGTTTGGTTGTTGACAACATTAAAAACAAATTAATTTCCCAACAAATATGTTGTATCATATCACAAAACATAATCTTCGACTGTCGATTTCAACAGATATGCTGCCAATTTAAACATCCAATATTATAAATGAAATTTATTTGGTTGTTAGCAATATAATCTAAAAGTAACTAATTTTCTTTTAACAAACATTTAATATGTTATCATTTTTTCTTGAACATGCATCCCTCGTTATTTTAATTTTCTTTCTCATCAATTTCATTAATGAAATCTTGCACCATATTTATTTTCTTTGCTTCCCTTCGTATTGCTTTACTTGTTCAAAATGAGGAACAAAGAAACTCTATATTAGCTTAAAGACCTTCCCTAATCGATCCAACAAAGTAAAGTTGTCCTGCAACGTCTAACTAAGCAAACTCCTCTCTTGCAAAAGCGGGTGAGATCTTTTCTCTCTTTTTACTATTTTTGTTTTTAAATGGATGAAGAAGCAAGATTATATCAATAGTGTATAAAATAGTTGCTACCATTAACATTATTTTCTACCTAATCATAGAAGAAATTTTGTAACAACACTTGTATTAAACAGTTCCTCATAGGTAACGGCGGCGATTTTAAGTTAGCTACAAAAAATTTAAAGGCTTGCCTTTCTTGAAGAGACATCATATTTTTTAGTAATGTAACAATAATTTTTATTATAATTTTATTAATGCAATCAAAATTCTTACACTTTTTGTGTTGCTTCTCAGTATTTTTTTCTTACAATCCTTTTTCTACTTCTTCCATTATAAATATATGTTCTGTTTTTATATAAGTTAAAATAGTTCAATGCTAAACTGATTGCCAGTTGAAATAAAGAACAACAAATATTGTTTTAAAATCTTTCGTTCTAATTTTGTTTATTTCACCTTCTGTTTTTGTCTTTGAAATGTAGAGAACTTGACAGCAGATGAATTTTCCAATGAACTCATGAAGGGCTTGCTTATGTAGTGGGTCACAATGAAGATTCGATACTTGTTTTGGTAATTTTCTAACTTCACCGATTACATTTTTCACTATTTTATTTTTTTAAACTCACGAAAGTTATCAACAAGATTGTTTATATATATATTTTTTCTAAATTTCATTTTAGCATTTGCTACATCTGTAATCATTCAAAAGCTTTATTGTCCCTTTATTTCCATTGGTTCAAGATTTTTTACCTTAAACAAGATTAACAAAAGTTTTGTTTGCCAAAACTGTAAGTGACCATACGTAACTTTTGATTGTGCGTTTATTTCAATTTTTATCCTTCTTAGTTGATTATTAATCATGCCAATATTCTATCTTTTGCTTTAACTTTTGTAAATTCAGACACTTCATTGGGTTTACTTTGGAAGTTGTTGCATCAACCATGCAAAAAAAACTGTGCACACTTTGTACTTCTTTTTTATGCCAGTATGTTGATTTCTTCCAAAACTCCATTGATGACTCATACAAGTATAGTGACACGACCCGCCTTTTGAACCGTGTTGGCACTAGGAGATGGGTAGGCTTAATGCCAACAAACCGTAGTAAGCCTAACTTTCCTATATTCTACTAAAATTTTGATATTCGTTTGTCTGATTAATCACCCATATACCTGCTTAACAGTTTTGAATGAAGTAAGGATCTCAATTTGTAATTCTAACATACATTATCCACTTATAATCTGCCAATCTATGATCATTCATAACATCAACTGACATCATTCTCAATAACATAGCATATTCATACATGTATCATGTACATATGATTATGACAAACCATAGAGCAGCTATAAGCATTTGCAATTAACATCATGTCAAAAAATTACTTGTCTGATTATTCAAGCTAGTCTTAAAAGGCTTGGACTTCTTTCTCGTACGATCTGCTAATCCCTTGAAATGATAATGTGAGAGGTGAGTCTACAACACGACTCAGAGAGTTATAAACATGCTACCATGCTTGTGAGGCTAGGAAACACAAGGCTAGCTTCACAAGGATGGTCTGTGGCATTTCAAACAACAATACATGGTATAAATAAATAAACAGGTAGGAATCTCAAAATGCGGCAATCACATGAATATCAATAATAAGTCTTAATATTGATTGTTCTATTATAAAAAGAATCTGGTTTTTGAATTCTTTTATGAGTTCTGGGTTCTTTTCTGAGTTCTAGGTTCTTTTTCTGAGTTTTGGGTTCTTTCTTTGATAGAGTTCTAGGATTTCTAATCCTTAGCTTTCTCATTTCTGAGTTCTAATTTTCTAGATTTCTTAGGAAGAGACAGAGGCATGTTAGCACGACATATCTCCCCTTTTTGATTCTAGACAAGGTTGGCCTAACCTTGCCCCTGGAGGCCTGCCCTCTCCAGGTAGGACCCGGTTCTGACCCATCACCGATGGGTTACCTATGTGCACATAGTCTGATAATATACCCCATCAGCTGGGTATCCTAGGAACTCATCAATCATGGCTTTAAAAAAAACATGATTCATCAAGGAATTGCTATTAATAGGTTCAACACAACAAGGGAGCCAAAAGATGCAAAGAATATGAATATCATCTGGCCAAACTGGCATAAAACATGCTAGGCTCAATCATAGGGAGTCATATATCAAATAAGTCATATAGATTCGAGAACAATTCAACAAGTCGCAAGATAAAAAGGATTACTACACTAGTATAGTAGCATGATTATACTCACCTCGACTATCTCAGGGGTTCTTATCTCTTTTCTAATCTCCTTGAACTTGAGAGGTACTAGGTATGACTTCTAGTTCTATTCCTCGTATGCTTTCACAAGCTATTGGGTGGCATGCATAAAAATTACATATACCCACATTAGTCATTTTTTTATAAATAACATTATAAGTTATATATTCTTCTATAATGGTCAAAATAGTTTCAAGCCAAATTTTCCTTTGAAATTAGGAGTCTTGGACTTCATTATGTCCAAATTTAGCTCACAATTTCCAACACTTGATTCTTTATGTCTTGATTAGCTAAATCATACTTGAACCTATTCTGTTTAATTGATTCATTTACGCAGATCTCATTCGCAAAGGTATAGCTTTTTCAACATAGGTTCAATGTTTCTCAAACTTTCCATACCTCTAGTTAACACACAAATTCACATCTTTCCTTTTATGACCATTTCTAATGCAGTCATTAAGGCTTCCAAATATCCCCTTTTACAATCAGCCTTAATATTATGCCATGAGTTGGACCCTTCCTGTCTCAAATCATTATAACTTATCCATTTCTCATCCAATTGAGATGATTCAAATCTCCATTTTCAATAGACTCATATGGCTATCACATATCCAAAGACGGCTTAAAAATGAAGAAATTTGTATTTATCGTGATTTTTATAAAGCTGACCTGTTTCTGTTCTCTTCTGTGCCACTAAGGTCAGTAACACCCTTCACTTATTTAGCCATCTCTCACAGGATACTCATCCAATTAAAATTCCCTTTATACAGAACTTAGATGAAACATTTAAGGCATTTCATAATAAGAACTCATCATCCAATTCTGACTCTAAAGTCCTCAAACAATTAACTTTCATTTCGTATTCCAATCTCGTTGGTATTCTGAACCAGTATCAATTCGGGACTTATATCATTTGTTTGGCTCACCCTAAATTCGTAAAAAAAATTCATAGATACAGTAGACACCTATATCTACAATTTCCAAGTTTTGAGTTTCTCCAAATTTACACGTTAAACATCTCCAAAAAAAAAGTATAAGGACGACCTACGAATCTGCCTGCCTTGGCAGCTTTGAACGCCAAAACCCTAGGATTTGGTTTAGCCCCAAATCACCAAAAAAATGAAAATTTCCTCATGTGAATTTATCATTAGACATCAAAGAATAAGAATTCATCATCAAAATCATCAAACCCATAAATTTCATCAAGTGGGTTTCATAGTTATGGTAAGAGAAAATGAGAAACCAAATTCCATTCGGTAGAATCAAGTGTCGAGATCGAGGCTTACCGTTTTGTATCGGTTAATTGGCTTGATTCTCCTTCACCTTCTTGTCACAAAGCCTGAAAATTTTGAGAGGAGCTTCCATGGTGAATCTCGTAAGTGAGGGAGGAGGAAGAAGACAAGTTTTTTTGTCTTATTTGTAGTTAGTTTCTTTCGTAAGCCACTTTGTTCACTATTTACAAAAATGCCCCTCTTGTACTGGTTCTTTAAAAATCACCTCGTACAATTTCCTGTGATGACCGCAAAAGTGTCAAACATCATTAATTTGATATGGTTTTAATGACATTAGTCTCAAATACCCTTTTTTTCGGGTGTACCAAGTAAATCAAGGTATTATATATAGCCACTATTTTATCAAAGAAACGCTATTATGTCTTTCTTACCTTGTGAAAAATCTTTAAATCAGACTTAAATCAGTCATGCATATAACCTTGTCATATGTTCTCTTATAATTTGTTCTTCTCATCTTCTCAGGGTTTTTCAGGTCTGCTTTAACTTTCATAAATGTGCTTCTATCAACATTGAAAATTGTTACCAATTATTACCCGTCCAAACTTTACAGAAATTTTTTAATCGATCCACCTTCTTTTTTCTCTTATCTATAGAAGGTAATATTGTTATTTATATGCCTAATTCTTTTTTATTTTATCTCCTTTTTAACTTCTTCATGAAAAATATTCATTTTTTAGACTTTTTTTTAACATACATGAGCCTATTACTGCTTTTAACTTATAATTCAAATCTTGATTGCTACGTAATTGTGGAATGTTGATGATTACAGGGTGTTCGACCATTTGTTGAATTTTCAACAGTCACCACGGTGGTTTCTTCACTAAACTTTGAAGAATCATTAGAATTCTATAATTTACGTAATCACCCGCAAGTCTCTTCCCTTCGATTTGACCCTTCCTCGATTAGATCAACAGCTAGACATGACTTATATTCATCAAGGTTTTCATTTGCTATGTCGCAACATTCTAACTCAGTCAAACGATGACAACTTACCTTAACCTGCCCAACTTTTTCAGAATTAGGGTCCACTAGCAAGTATCCTTCGGGCTCAGCACAAATTAACCCATTCAATTCGAGATTTGTTTCCTTTGCATAATCCATTGATAGAACACGCTATCGGAATATCAAAGCTTATACAATGGCCACCAACAAAGCTTTATTCCCATTGACTCCCATTCCATAGCATGTTACCAGAACTGAGACACTTAAAATTGCTTAACCATAAACCCCCAACCCTTTTTCTTTTGATCACCCACCATGTTTTGGTTTCCAAAAAAAGCTATAAATCTGACAACTTTTATGAATCTTTCTTACCCTTCCTAAAATTTTAAAAAAGCCCTTATGACAAGATCATTTACAGGTCGAATATGCGGCCACAATTGGCTGTCTTGTGTCCATCATACCACCTTATCTCAAGCGATGTCACATGTCAATATCACATCGGTTTTAAACCAAGAGTTAAGTTAACCTTTGTGCATACTCAGCGATAATTTTGTTCGTATATCAGATATGATGAAATCCTTTTATGTAGGTTCATACTCAGTGCAGAATCTAGTTCGTATCATATTTGATGAAATCCTTTTGTGTACTAGAAAGATGAAATCCTTTTGTGTACTAGAAGACGATGTCTTTATTATTTGCCTAATTTTACATTAACAAAACAACAATTTCAAAGTTTTGCATTATGAAAATAATTATTATTTAAAAAATTATAAAGTTTATCAACGTTTGGTTAAAAGAAATGTCTAATCCCAAACACAATTATGATCTTTTATTTTATATTCAAAATTCATTTTTTAATATTAATATCTAATTATTACGTAATTTATTTAATATCTATAATTTAAGATTTATTATTAGTCTTATTAGAAAATAAATACTATACTTAGAAAACTTAGCTTAGAAAACTTGCCTTAAAAATAATTAATAGTCCTTGAAATTAGTATATAAATTTTAATTATCTATAATCTATGTATGAATTATTTATAATATATAATTTATGATTTATTATAGTATATTGCCAAATATTACTGAAGTTAGTCACTTGTGACCTCTCACAATCGCACAGTTCACGGTTATGACTTAAGAAGTCGCAACCATGACTTATTTTAATTTTAATTTTAATTATTATTAGCTTTCATCATTTTTGAATTAAGTCAACTAAATTTAATTTAAAATGAAATGACTAATACCTTCATGTATTAAAATTTTGATTATCTCTCTGATTTAGGTGTTTAAAATTGGCAATAATCCAACTTTTGTTGGAACAAAAATTTTTAATGCTCCAAAAATTAATGTTTGTCTAACTCCAAACACAATTATGGTCCTTTATTTTATATTAAAAATTCATATTTTTCAGATTAATATCTAACTATTACGTAATTTATTTGATATGTATAATTTAAGATATATTATAAGTTTTAGTAGAAATAAATAATTAACTTAGAAAACTTAGCTTAGAAAAGTTAACATGCTAGAAACTACTATAAAAATTCATAGTTCTTGAAATTAGTACATAAATTTTAATTATATATAATTAAGATATATCATAAGTATATTTGCAAAGAATTACTCATAGACGTCATCATTCACCATTGTGACATAGTGCTTAAAATTAGTATATAATTTTTATTTATTTATAATGTATAATTAATGATTTATTATCAGTATATTGTAGAGAATGTCATGTAAACAAATTATTTGGGTGCTTTAATATATATTAAAAATTCATTGTTCTTAAATATAGTATATAATTATGAATTATTTATAATGTATAATTTATGATTTATTATATTATATTGTAAAAATTACTGAAGTCAATCACAATTATGACTTCCCACAAATGTATGGTTCACAATGAGTCACAACCGTGATAAGCAGCATGGTTATGAGTTAAGAAATCACAATTGTGACTTATTTTAATTTTGACTGAATCAATTTCAAAATCTATTACATTACACCACATTTTGATTGAGAATCGATTCCAAAATTTATTACTGTCATATTAGAGCCTTGCACATTATAACTCATTATTTATTATGTCTGACACTTTGATGGACATAAAAGCGAACAATCTACATTGAAACAAGTCAAAAATTTACTAATGCTTGATCTTTAGTAGGTAGTTGAGAAATAAATTTTTTAATGACAATCTGAATTTGCACCATCAGTTTAGTCTATTGATGACTTTCTAACCCTATTATAAATAATATTGTAGTAGCCAACCAAAGATTAGGTTTAGATGGGACAAGATCATTATTTGTTTTCTAATCAAATTACGTTCGTATCTTTTCTTCTCTAACCATACAAATGTTTCTTTCTCAATATATTTATGAACATGTTCCTCTAACTCCAACCTATAAAAAGCCATATATTCAAGGCATCACTTCTTCTCTATTTCAGTAAACAAGAGTTAATCCTTTGTTTATCCACTATCTGTATGTTCTTCGTTACCCTTCATCATATGTTCTTCAGTTTATTAATTTTTTTAAATCAATTTAGTGATTATATGCATTTGATAGAGTTGAGAAGAAGAATTACCTGTTTCACATCATCTTCATTCTTTTTCATTATATTGTGTAAAATATATAATAGAGTTATTTTCTATATGTTACTGTTGCTCTTGACACATGTTATTTGATGAAAGCTTGTTATAAAAGAAAGGAGATTATAGAAAAACATATTAAAATCAGAAATTTCTATAAAAAATGGGCATGAAATGTTCAGTCAGAGAAGGTCTTATGGGTGTGACTTAACATGTCACACCCGTGACATCTAATAATTTACAAATATTTACAACTATTGTTCATCACCTCCTATATCGTTTTACTTCCATCAACTTCTTAGTATAGTTGACAACAACTATTACATGTGTCACATTATATCCTATTAATCCTTCATTCATTCTTATCATGTTGTATAAAATATATAATGCAATTATTTTCTATCTTTTTCATCATCTGTTGCACGAAATTCCTAATCGTCACTTAGGGCTTTTTAACAAAGTGAGAACAGTAATTACATGTCCTAGTCAATCTTTTTTTCTCTCACCATATAAATGTTTCATTCTTAGTACGTTTATAAATACATTCCTCTAGCTCAAAACTATAAAAAGCCATTTATTGAACACATTACACCTTCTCCAATTCAGTAAACAAGAATTGGCCCTTTATTTATCCACCATCTGTAAGTTCTTCATTTCCTTTATAACTTGTTGTTCAGGATAATATATAATAGAGCTGTTTTCTATCCACAGTTTTGACTTAACCTTGACTTACATGAACTTCTTCATATAGCTAACAATAGAAATATAGTTGACAACAGAGATTAAATGTGTCGCATTATATCCTGTTAATATTTCATTCATTGTTATTATGTTAGGTAGAATATATAATGAAGTTGGTTTCTATCTTTTTCATCAACTCTTGTATGAAAATCCCATTCGTGACTTACATGGACTTTTTAATGGAGTTGACAACAATAATTATGTGTGTAACATTTTATCTCGTCAGTCTTTATTGTTATTATCTTGTCTATAATACATGATAAAATGTGTGAATTTCTATCGTTGCACGGTTGTGACTTGCACAACTGTGCACCCCATAAATTTTCTAGTTACCACATTTAACTGTTTAAATTTCTTTTTTTGAAATCGTTTTTCTTTAAGGTTTTCTCCTTGTTCGTCTTTCCCCTATTCAGGTATGCTTATTTTACAAAAAAATTTATTATTTAAAATTCTATTTTATCTTTTGCATTTTTCAACTTTTTACTAATATAATTGTTACTTTCTTCCTTTATTTACTCGTATCAATTGTTAAATTAATACTTTAAATATACAATTTTACCTTTTTAATATACTTAGTTACATCACATTGACATAAAATAATCTATTCATTTCTTCAAATCCTTTATTTACCTGATAGTATATTCCACTAATATTATTTTTGCGACCTTTTTAAATTTTTACCTTCTTTGTTAAATGTATGGTTTGTTAAATGCATGGTATTAATGTTACTAATATGGATATTTTAATATCTAAAAAATATATTATTAATGTATATATATAAAGATGGCTAATGTTGTCCAACAAATAATTAATAATTTTTTTATTAATTATTGTTAGTTGTTTTTACCTTCGTTCCACTCTTTTCTACATTCAAAGGTGGAGAAAAATGCTAAGAGATCTAAAAAGTATGCTGAAAAGCTAGAAAAAAAACAACTCCTAATGACGACATAGAGAAGCTCGTGTTGCAAAAAAAGAAATGCTACTTTGCCTTCTTTTTGTCAAACAGTTGGTCATCAAGCTTTCTATTCTACCATTGATAACGTACCTCCTGACGGTAAACTTTTTATTCATCAATCTATTAATTAACTAGCAAAAAATCAACCTATTGATTTAAACGTAGATCATGTCAATGCAACTCATTCCTCTCTCTAACTAAAAGAAATTCTTCATACAATATCAATAGTTGAAGCATCTAATATCACATGTCATAATTTCATTTATCCAATTGTATCTTCCTCTTCAATTCAACCTAGCTCAAAGATAACTCTCGAGGATCAAGGTATAAACATTTTTACCTGTATTCTTTCCATTTTTTTATTATTACTGCATAAAGTGATCAACCTTTTTGTAAATTTTTCAAGGGATAAATTGTTATCATTCTTTGTCAAAGTTAGCATTGCTATAGAATTTATTTATTAACCTTTACAACTTCATCTTATTCCAAATTGTTAACATTGTCATGTGAAGAGATTTTATCTAGAGCTCCCATCATTTTGTTGTTCATCAGGAGAGATTTGCATTGTTGCTCCTCAAATGATGTATGCTCTGAAATGATTATTTATGGGTAATGATGAAGAATCTGAACATATCGGGAAGAACGTTTGTATATACAATAATAATGTGGCTTGTACTTCATATGGAGCTAGGTATGATCGAGAACTAACAAAAAATAAGAAAGGCGTTTACACATTTTGTGTTCAAGGTTAAGTTTATCATTTCCTTGACAGTTTGGTTTCAATAATTGATAAGGTATCTAGTATCCAACTCTATTTCTTTGATATTGATGAGGAACTAAAAAGAAGGAATAAGAGTTGTGATAAACTTCGTAAGAATACATTAAAACTTATTATGGAAATTTTACAAGATAATCCCTATGCCAAGTTCCTTAGAAGTCTTAGGGGCATTCCAACGCTTGAGAATCATGCAATTGTTTTAAGATGATATCCTAGCATTGATCAGCTTGTTTACAATCTTCTTACTACATCACGAGTGGTTGTTATATGGACTAAGATCAATGATGAAAAGATTGGAAAATGTCCTCACATCCAAGTTTATACTCACTCGAGCACAAGTTATAGGATCCAGTCTTACTAGGCATGTTAAGGCACCTTTCAATATCCTCTTTTATTTCCTCATGGTAAATCTGGATGGCATCGTGGAATTAAGCGGTTGATTTCAAAGGGGGACAAAAATGATGTTTCAGATGAAGGATGTAATGTTAATTTCTACTCTTTTATTGATCCATCTGAATTGTTCACTGTGGAAAACACAGGCAAGTTTGTCTTTTCCTTTTTCATTTTCGCAGTATTGTCTGATGTCACCATTTTAATTATCGAATTTATTTGTTTAATTATTATTTTATGATTAAGAATACTAAGAAGATGGTATTGTTTATAGTAGAGAATATTATTATTATAGGCTCTAAATAAGAGATCATGATAAATCTATACTACTTCATAGCTTAAGGTTGTTTCAACAATTTGTTGTGGAAACTTATATAAAGATTGAAACATGTAAACTTGATTTCCATAGAAAAAGACAAAATAAGATAAGGACACAGATATTGCAAGGTGTTCTATATAGTATTACTATTGTTCAAACAGAAGGTTATAGAATTGGTCATTAAGTTGTCCTCCCAACTTCATTTTTCGGTGGTCCAAGGCACATGAAATGATGTTATCTTGATGCAATGGCTCTAGTACCGAAGTATGGAAAACTAAATATTTTCCTCACCATGACTTTCATCCCAGTGGAGAGAGATTCAATATAATCTTAGGTTTCATGAAAAGCCATAAGATAGGTCAGATTTATTGGCTAAAGTCTTTAGAGCTAAAATTGAAATTTATAAAAATGAGCTAATAAAAAAAAACTTTAGAGATGTTGCCGTATGTGTTTATGTTATTGAGATTCAAAAGCGTGGATTCCCTCATGCTCATTTATTACTGATACTTAAATTGCCAAAATCTAGATTCTTTTGACCAGATCATATTTGCTGAACTACCAAATCCTGTTCACAATTATATTCTCTTATTATTAAGTATATAATTTATGGTCCTTGTGGTTTTATGAATAAATATTGCCCTTTCATGAGAAATGGTATGTGAAAAACCACAATCCTAAAATTTTGCTCCTTTTACTATTCATGGCAAAGACAGCTATCCATGATGAAGAGATTATGGTCAAAAAGTCAAGATTTGTAGACATGAGGATGACAATAGGTTGGTGGTTCCTCATAATTTGTACCTCTTGCTACTCATTGATTGCCACATAAATGTTGAAACATGTTCCATGGTTAAGGTTGTTAAGTACTTACATAAATATGTGTTTAAGGGCCATGATCTTGTCAATTTTAGCATTGTCGATCAAGAGACCATAATAATATTGATGAAATTAGTAATTTTCAAGAAGGTCGTTGGATTTCACCTCTTGAAGCTTTCTGGCGTATATATGAATTTTGTCTAATAGAGATTAATCCATCAGTTTATATACCCCAAATTCATCATCTAGATTAATAATTTATTTCCTTTGACAAAAATGTAGATCTGTTATATTTGTTGAGAAAAATTGAATTCTCTAAAACAACGTAGACTGATTTTTTAAAAGATGAATTTGATAAATAAAAAGGAAAAAATGAAATGTTTGTATAAAGATTTTCTAAAACATTTTGTTTGAATTGAAAGACAAAAACATGATTAGAAAGAAGTCGAAAGAAAGTGATTAGAAGATTGGTTACTGTTGACCCTAAAGAAGGGGAAAGGTACTACTTGAGGTTATTACTTACACATGTTATAGGACCAACATCATTTGATCACTTATTAACTACTGCTAGTGAAAAAATAAGCTATTTTAAGGAGGCTACACTGAAGTTAGGATTGCTAGCATATGGATTTTATATACAGCAAACTCTAGAGGAAGTTGTTTTATTTCAAATGCCTACTTCCCTTAGACTTTTATTTGCAGCGCTCATGTTTTATTGTTCACCGACAAATCCTAAACAGCTTTGGGAAACATTGAAAGACAATCTTTGTTCTAATTACCAATAAACTTTCCTCCTATAGTGCATGTACATATGAGGACATTACAAGGATGACCCTTCATGATATTAATAAATCCACAGAACAAATGAGGAAAAGCTTAAGTGATTATCATTTTATTGATTATCAATTTCAAGTTGACAATCATCAACATCTTTGTAAAGAAATACAACGTGAGAAGAATATACAGATTGATCCAAAAGAATTATTATTACATTCAAAGTTGAATAACGATCAGAAATGCATATTTGATTTGATTTGATTTTGCATTCGATTTTGGCTTCAAGTGGTGGCAGTTTTTTATTGATAGTCCCATTTGAATTGGGAAAACTTTCTTGTATTGAGCTCTTCTTGCAATTTTACTGTCACAAAGTCATGTTGCAATTACTGTTGTCAAATCAAGTGTTATAACATCAGTCCTTCTTGGTAGCAGGACAACTCACTCAAAATTTAAAATCCTATTTGATTTTTCAAAGAAGAAAGTTTGTCAGTTAAGTAAGTAAAGCAGTATTACAAAACTGATATTTGAATCTTGTCTTATCTTATGGGACGAGGCTTCTATGGAAAAACAAGAAGCCATTGAAGCACTTGATGACTTACTTTAAGATATCATGAACTTTAATCAGCCTTTTAGAGAAAAAATTGTTGCATTTGGCAGTGATTTCCATAAATCCTTATTAGTTATAGACCAAGCCATAAAACAACAACTAATTGATTCAAGTATTCTAAATTTGCATCTTTGACGTAAACTTTCTTTGACAATAAATATGAGAGGTATATCAAATCCAACTTTTTGTGAATTTTTATTACGAGTTAGAGAAGGTACATAACCAATCAACGAGGAAGTCAAATTTCCTTACTAAAACAGTTGGTTATTCCTTACCATAACAAAGATGAATCTCCTAACATGTTAAATTTTTTTATAATTTCTTTTACTATCAATTTTATTTTTAAAAAAATTAAAAAGAAATGTTTCTTATGAACCATTGCCTTCACCAGGTTACTTTAAAACATCTTCCCTGACCTAAGCTTGCTTGCATCTGATCCATATCAAATGATAAATAGATGTGTACTATGTCCAATAAATAGTTATTTTGATGAAATCAATGACATGATGATCAATAAATTGTCAAGAAATCTGCATTTGTACATAAGTCTTGACAAAAAGATTGGCCGAAGACATCAAGCTGATTATGAAGATTTTCTAATTCTTTAAATCCTAAAGGTCTACCTCTACACAAACTGTTGCTCAAAGAAGGCTCCAATTATGCTCCTAAGAAATTTGAATCCAACTGAGGGACTGAGCAATGACAAAAGGTTGTATGTAGATAGTTAAAAGACCATAAATTTCTGTAGAAATTGTCTTTGGATCTCATAAAGGAAAACAAGTTTTTATACCTAAGATTCCTTTGCAATCTTTAGAAAATGAAAAAATAGAATACCTTTTGTGAGAACACAATTCCCTATTCGTTTATGTTTTACAATGACCATAAATAAATCCTAGTGTCAAACACTTGATTATGTAAGAATTTATCTCCATTAGCCCATATTCTCACATGGACAACTATATGTGGCTTTGTCAAGAGCTTGGACTTCTGGATCAGTTAAAGTTCTTATTATTCCAGGAACTTTTGAGTCTTCAAAAATTGATAAAAAAGAAATATTGTGTTTCATGAAATTTTCCAATTAGTTAAATTATAAAGTACAAAATTATCAAAAGGTACATGAATTGTTTTGTTCAAGTTTATTTAATTTCAGACCATATAAAAAATTTTATTTTTCTGATTAATTTATTAAATATTTTTTAAAGGATGGAAAATTGTTTATTGATCAAGGATATTTTACTTGGTACTCAATGATGGTCATGTGAAATTACTATCTAAGAAAATAACATATTGTCACATTAGCTAGTATGCCATCGAAGAGACAAAAGTTTATCTTTTTTTATTCTGAAGTATAACAACTATACTTTCTACATTGAAAATCTTCCCTTTTCATTAAAATTATAATTAATTGTTTTTTTTTATCATTAACAGGGATCATAAGTTGAAGCTATTATCTTTAACAATGATATCCAACAAGTGAGTTGTATTTTGTAGTCTTATAAGAAATATATCATTTGTAACGCCATTGTTAAGCCAATTCTGCCTCCGTACCAAACTGAAGACTTTGAAAATTCAATGGATTATTATAAGTCCAACTATTGTTGAACCTGTAATAGATGATGACAACATCATCCCAATCAAATTCAACTATACATCTTTTACGAATCTTATCAACTATATGAATGACAATGAAAAAGCAATCAGATAGATCTTTTATTTGTTTCTTTCTAGAACTTCAAATTTATTCCCTACTATATCTAATTATATTTATCTTTAACATATGATGGATACTTTGGTTGTGGTTGTTGAAGTCTTGGATTAAAAAGCAATTACTAAAGATGGCAATCTTTCAACTATCCAAAATTTTGTTCTTACCAACAAACAATATATTACATTCTCTATTATTCTCTACAGCTTTTAAAATCTGAGACATGTTCTTTTTTCTAACATTTTCCATTTTTATATTAGGCAAGAAACCGTTATACTGTCAATGTTGTTACTAGTGAGGGCTAACAAATTGTCAAATCATTACATACTTATCCGATAATTGTGTATCGTAGGCTAAAAGATAACTTTTACATTGGTAATTTTGTTCTTTTTTCATCATGCTTTTACAATTTTCTTTTATTTATCCTTTTATTTTATTCTTACCTTACAATTGAAATATTTTTGGTGTTTCATTATGGACGTGGTTTGACTTTATAATTCTTATTGATCCCCCAATACAAGAAGCTGCAGATCTTAAAAATTGGTACTGCCACATTTTTTATCTTTGCTTTAGCAACAAATAAACTTATATACAAATTTTAGATTATTTAATGCTTTTATATTTATAATTATCATTTTTCAGGGAACAACGAAATACTAAGGAGCTCAAAAACCTTGTTAACCAACAAGTTTATTTTAGATATAATCCTAATGTGTCTTTCAGATTACATCAAAAAATTACTAAAATCATCTTCTTAAAGTCCACTAATAAGGTAAATACATTTTATATTCTACTACAAGTTTTCCACCTCACACATTGTCTATCTAATATTAATATTTCTAACAAAAATTTATCTATATATTTGCGGAGAGCATGGATTAAAGCTTATATTTCCTTTCAACAAATTTTGCAAAAGTACAGATATATGGCCTACAACAAATGTTTTCGCTTAACCACCGTAACATATGGAATTACATTCACTTGCAATTCTTGTAGGGAGAAACTCCCAGCTAAACCTTGGCATTTCTTTTTCTCTTGTTTCTTTTCAATTTTCTGCCTTTTCTTGTGATGGAACGTATTTGTTGGGAAATCAATTTGTTTTACAACATTAGCAAGTTAATGTTGTCAACAACCAAATGAATGAAGGGAAGAGTTGAAATATTCATCTGACGTAATAGGCGTGACTTACGCCTGTGAGAACAACACATAGCAATATAAAACTGTTGTATGTCACGAGTGTGATGTCACACCCGTGAGCCCTTCTCACGATAGTGATTTAACATGTCACAAGCGTGACTTTGGCATTTCCAATTTTAATTGTAGAATTGTTGTATGTCAAGGGTGTGACATGTTAAGTCACACTTTTGAGCCCTTCTCACAGGAGTGACTTAAAATGTCACAGGTGTGACTATGGCATTTCGGATTTTAATTGTTTTGTTATAATCTCATCTTCTTTCTTTTATAGTAAGGTTTCATCGTAAATGACTCGTTATATGTATATCAAGTAGCATAAATTTTCTCATTAACTTTTGTTTACAAATGTAGATGTCGCTATGATGTTGATTTAATAGATGAAACAGGAATTGTCATAACTTCTATTTTTAGCGAAATTGGTGAAATACTCTTGAACTTCAGTGCAATTGAAGCTATGTAATTTCACCACCAGGTTATATTTTTTATTTATTGCAATTATATTTACATTTAATAATAAGAATTATGACTTTATCGTTTGACTAATGATCTACATTTTTGCCTTCCCATAGCAAGAGTATTGAACTTCCTCTAGAAAAGGTACATGCAGAATTGAAAACAAAGACCTTTCTTGTTTATATCAAACTTGTCCAAATTCACTCACCAGATGGAAGACAACACTTCACTCTATGATTTTTTTCTCTTCTTCCTTTCTCTGCATCTTGTTTATGTCTCCAAACGTGATGACATGATTGAAGATTAATGCCCTTTCATCCCTCATTCACAAAAAATCTCATTAAGATTCATACAAATTTCAACATATAAAAAAGTCAAATTAGACAAAATTAACGACAACAATGCCTCAATACTTCAACTATACTTGTACTCAACCAAAACCAAAAACACTAAACTATGAAAACACAGATAAAAAAACAAATTAATAATAAAAAATTATTTTCTCATTTAATAATCAAAGATGTCAAATATCACTTCAATAAACACAACCTAAAATTTTGAAACTCATAATAATTTGTGAACAAACTATCGTTCGTATGTATAACCATAATTAACAAGTACATCAACTGAAAAATCATTAACAAGTTTATAGACACTCATTCCACTTCCCATTCTATCACGTATTAAATGTCATAAATATTCATTCATTATTCATTTCATGTTAGGCATCTACCATAACCTTGCTTACTAATCCAATCTTCACTACTAAATATAGAACACAAATATTAATCTAAAGGTCTTTATTTTGGTTATAATGGGGCAAACCTAAAGGTAGGAAAAAGGATAAAACCAAGCTTTAAATCGAACTAATTAAGGAATTAAAATAGTACAATCCAATAAAATATAAAACATGCAATGTTTTCTTTTAAATCACAAACTTAACCCTACCAATCTCCCTTGCTTTTCCCTTCTCCCTTTCTTTTTATTTTTTATTTCTCTTCATTTTTTTAATTCTCATTTTCTCGTGCTCTTTCTTTCTTTACTTGATATGATTTCAGCCCAACCCTAACTTATAACTTAACTATATGTTATACTTCTCCCACATTTATTCCCTACAATCGATTATACCTTTTAATGCTCAGCTTGCACTTATGGCAGACGTAATGAAAAGAGATAAACAATCAAGGCCAAAGCTCATAGTTAGGGTTTTAGCCAAAAAAAGTTTCGTTTAAGCTCAAGGGGGCTCACTAAGGATAATATCATATCGATTTTTTAAGTTGTCAAGATAAATCCTAAATGCCTTCATCACTTCAATGTTTGTATTAGATTATGTAATTTTGGCTAGTATTTACAGGCAAGTTCTAGATTTGCTTAACCATGAAAGAATGCTCTTAACAATGAATACTTTTAATTGGTGTTTAATATCCCAAAAAAGCTCAAATTCTTACTAAAAGGTCTCATTCATTTATCACAACAAGCTAATATCCTTTCAATTGAAATCCAAGTCAACCAGTTTAAGAATGCAAATATATTAATTCAGTCATATTATAAATTTATAATCCTGGTCAAGTTCATTTAATAACCATGCATCTCTAACTATTAAACAAGAAAACAAGCATGCAATGTACAAACATACACTGTCGACATCATAAGAAAATAATTAAAGTATCTAGGATGCAAACAACATAAATAAAGACAAATAATAAAACTTAAAATAATTTAACGACAAACAATAAAATTAATAAGAAGAAAAATATAGAAATACAATACTAAGATGAAGGTGGATGCTGTCTAGAATGAGTAAATTCACTAGGAAATTCCTCATCTCCACTATGCTAACCTCAATCTTGTCGAATCTATCATTCGTTCGCCGTTCAAATGTAATAAATTGATTGAGCAATGATTGATATTCAACAAAAGTAGGTGCACTATTTCAATGCATAGCTTCGGGTGACAAAAACATCATCCTCTTATGTATTGTCAGCTACCTTGATGTGATTATGCTTACTACTTGAAGCTTTTACTGTGTCATCATTAACAAGAGCATAATGATCACCTTATCACCTAACAATCTTCATACACACCAATGATTGCAAGTCTAAACTAGAGTTGCTTGAAACTAATCGCATAATTATTCTCTCAATTACTGAACCAAGATCTGGGTGACAAATGCTCCAACTACTATTTTGAAAAATGCTCTAAAATTTTGTCACTAGTAGTTACTAATCGAACCATGAACATGTAAATATGGAAACTTCCATCATTACGAGATTTTCTTTCTTTTCACTACAATAGATAAAGTTATTGGCGATGAAACCAAACGTTGTCAAATATTAAAACATCGCTACAAATATTAACTTGCGACAAAAATAATCGTCACCCTAATGGTCGTTGAATCCTGGTAACAAAACAATAACTGCGACGTTTTCTTCAAATCATCACAAAACATAATGATTTCGTCGGTAGAACATATAATCAACTAGAACGAAGAGCCTCGTGCATAGGATTTTACGACATATATGTTTTGTAGATAAAAGTTTATACCTACTAATCCATAGTAGTAGGTAACTTTTTTATTGATGATTTTTTATAGCAGAATAATTTTTGCTACTAATTGTTTGTTGTAGGTAAATATTTTTATAAACGTTCTTGTAAACATAGGTAACAACATTTTGTGACGATTTTTCTTTGGTAGTTAGTAATTTTTAGGGACGATTCTATTTTTGTAGCAAAATAGTTTTAGCTACTAATTTCTTGTTATAGGTAAATGTTATTAGAGACATTCTTGTAAACGTAGGTAATAACATTTTATGACAATTTTGTTTTGGTAGCTAATATTTTGAGTGAAAAAATATTATTTTAAATATTATTATAATTATTACAAACAAATTTATTTTAATTTATTACAATTTTAAAGACATTTTGAAATATAAATTAGTTACATTTTATAATTATCAGTGACATATTTTTAAAATAATTATAAATTAAAATAAAATTAAAATTAAAAAGGGGATGCATTTTATATAAAAATAATAATTACAGGTCATATACAAACTAAGACTCCTTATTGTTGTCACTATTATTGACATAGTTTGAATTGACCATCTTTTTAAGCTTGTTCACTTCTTTTACATTACGATCTAACTTCTCCTCCATACATTGTAACTTAGTCTTCAATGCCTGGTTCTTCTCTTGAAGCGCCATAACGTATGCTGGTCGTAACGAAGATGCACCAACTGGCTTAGGGTCGTACCCAAGACCTTTGATATAGCCCGATCCTGTACCAAAGACATTGTTGCAAATGTCGTCGACATTGGGTTGATTTCCCTCAGACAATGATGTCTGTGACAAATCTTGCATGTTATCCTACAATTTAAAGTACAAAAACGAGTTAACTAAAAAATTATTACTTAGTATTTCATAGAAAAATAAATTGTAATATTAATTTATTTATACTTACATAATTACTTTGTGACTCTTAAGATATCCAACCTTGACCTTCTTTGTAGTGTGTTAGCTTGTAGAGTGTGATCATATCACACTTTTGTCTTTGGAGTTGTGTTTGGTTCTATTATATGAATTAAAAAAAATTAGAAGATAATAGAATTTATTATATTAAGAAATAGAATAATAAGTTGAAAACGTTACACTTACAAATTCTTATCGGATGATAACAAATGATCGGGAGCAGGTGTTATAAGGAGTCTTCATTTTCGTTTCGTTCACCTTGGCTTTCTCACAATTTTTGTAAATTAAGAGTAGTAGTCATGAAATGTATAAACAAAATTAATATAAGGAAATATGAAGAGAAAAAAAACAAACCTAACCCCTCATTAAGGCCCAATAATCACACATTTCACTTTAATTTTCTAGAGTGGCTCAGTTCGGAACATGTCTCCTTGCCTCTTCATTGAAAGGGAAAGACTAGTAATATTTATGAAGTCTATATTGATGATCCTTCACCCTTTGTTTCAACAATGAACTAACACTGCTTGAAACCTCAAGCTTGTTTATACCAACGATATTGAGCTTTATCTGTGAAGAACACGTATAAGTTAAGTTATTATTTTTATTAAGTAAAACCGCAATACATATAATCAAATGAATTGAGACATTACTGAAACTTTCTCCAAAGCATTTTGGAGCAGCTTGTCTTCCTTCAATTGCCTGACATGCTGAAGGCAAGGCAATTCATTCCTCCTAATGATGCCTAATTCATTGGATAATTTTACAGATTGGACCTTATCAAGAGGGAGACGTTGCGTAGGGTCAATGGACATAGACAAACTGTTGTTCATTGTAACATTCATCTGTTGCAATTCAACTCCTTTTGTGATACCTCTACCTTGTTTTCTAATGCCAGTATTGGAACATGAAAAACAAACAATCATAATGAGAAAAAATACACTAAACATGTAATGTGTAATTTCAGCATTAATGTAAATATGTTTGGATAACAATAACAAACTTGAAGATCCCTCATGAATAATAGATGATGTTGGTAATGGTTGTTGCTGACTGTTTTCATTCAAAGATGTAATTATTGGTTATTGAACGATAGGGTTGGATTGAGTTGGTTGTTGTGTGGGAGGAACTTCTTCAGTTGTTACCACCCTCTTTCCCTTGTTTCTACCAAGTGCCATTATATTGAACTTGTGTAAAACGAAATATGAACATAATGTATAATCTTAACTCAAAGATCAATTTTTCACATGAATATAAGGAGTTTAACAGTCAAATACTAAACATTCGGCATAACATTCCACAAAAACATAAGTGAAACATTAAAAATATGCATCTAGTCATCATAAATTAATATAAGTAAAACATCAACAACATAAGGCAATTATGAACATAACATTTCAAATAATACAAATAATTTATTTACATTCAATCATCATGATCAAGATTTTGAAAATCATCTTCATTAAGTACACTATTGTTGGATTCTTCATTACTAATATATTCGATAAAGTATCGTCATTGTCATTTAAGTTATCATGAGTATAGCCTTCTTCTATTTGTAAGATAAGATGGGCTTAGAATTCATATAGTTGAACTATGTGGGCTTGGCATCTCTCTTATAGAATGATGATATATTTGCATCTTCTACTAAAATGCCTTTGTTATTGAACTCCAATCCAATATCTTGATAGACTTCATCTGCAATCTTATCCAATTGACTAATATCGCTTTCACAAAAATCAAAGACATTCATTTGTTAAAACTTTTGAAAAACTTCCAGTTGCTACCCAATACAATTTCATTGATGTAGAAAACTTGTTTGACTTGACTTGCAAGGACCAAGGGATCATTATCATACCATGTCTTACCAAAATTTATGCTAATAATATGCCCGTTCACTTTCATGTCAGTTAGATCAAACCATTTGTATTTAAGTAGAACAACCTTCTTATCCTTGATGTAGTACAACTCTATTATTTCATAGATGACATTGTAGAAGTCAATGATTTTGTCGTCATTAGATCTTTCAATGGAAACCCCACAATTTTGACTTCTAACTTGACTATCTCGATCTTGTATATGAAATCTCACCCTATTAATAGTGTAACCTGTGTATTTTTCCCCACAAATATAAGGCCCACATGTCAAACTATATAATACTGTTGTCGCTTCTTACATGTTATAGTTATGTAACTGTATCGTCTGTACGACAAATTGAAAATAGATATGAGGATGAGATATAACAAAATGAAAATTTTGTCTTTTACACTTACATATGGAGTTGTTCTTGATTTGCTTAATTTTTGAGAATTAATAATATTTACTTTTAATTTGATCGATAAACAAAATAAAATGGGGAAATTTTTAAAAATTTGTATCTTCTTTTTGTTAATAGATAAATTAATTAGGATTGCAAACCATATTTCATTTAAACCAAATTCATTACTAATATGACATCATATACTCTTTAGCCCTTAATCTACCATTAACCTTATTATTTGTATAAAAAGCTAAATTTAATTTAAATACCTGAGGGATTTTGCAAAGAAGTAATTTTAGTCGCAGAAAACCACTTCCGCAACCAACCACCATACTTAGTCGCAAATGGTGGACAATTTGTTGTCGCCCAAAATTGAAGCAATCTCTTTACTTTCGTAATTTTCTTAATTGATTAGTATTCCTAATACATCATACAATATTTTAAATTAATCTTCTCAACTATATATGCAAGTGTTCTTCATTTGCTTAATTTTTGGAAATGACTAATCTTTAATTTTAATTTTTTATAAATAGTTTTCTAATTATATTACAATGTCTTGTTAAATTATTATAATTTAGTTTTTTCTAGATTACAATAATTAAAATGTATAATTTTATGAAACACGTTTTTTGAAGTTATAATAATCAAAATGTATAATTTTCTAAAAAGTAAGTCAATTATAATTTATTTGAATGATCAACAAATTAATTTGCAAATAGTTTTCAATGGAATAATTTAATTTTTAATTAACATTATGTTTCAATCGGAATAGGAAAATAAATTTGTTAAAAATTATTTATGAACCCTCGAGCTTTGACAACGAACCATGTATTAGTCGATACATCTGACATTTGTTAACCAAATATAATGGATCGTAGCAAATTAATTAATACTACTTCCAAACAACTACAATAACCTTAACAAGAAAATGACGTCGTTTTGTATTAGGTTTTCAAAGACAAAAACATAAAATGTTACTCCATTCTTGTTCAAGCGATCAACATTTCTCAAAATCTTCTCTTCTGTTTGGGTTCTGTATTGTGGTCATCACTGTCGAAGAACCATTATTAAATGAATCGTATTATTCTTTTGTTCTCTTTTCATCAACAAAGATGTGCTAAATTTAACTTATACCTTTAAGTGTTTATTGTGAGTTCAACCATCTATCTTTGTTATTTGTTTATATCTGTCTTCCTAATGACCTTTAATGCTTCCCTCATCAAAGCTTCGCAACTATTTGATAAAAGGTCTTCAAGAGTATTTAGTTTTATTCATTTCCATTAATAGTAATATAACCCAATATAGATAATATTATATTTCTGTTCATCAACAACATAGTCATGTCTATTCTACTTTAAATTCTAAATTTTGCTAATGATACAAACTACACAATACATTTTTGAAATTTTATTAAGGGAAACTTTCATATCATTAGGTACATTGAAGATGTATAAGTGTTAAACTGAACTACTTTCATTTATTATCAAAATTGGAGTTGAACATATCATCATTTTATTCTAAATCGACATTTGCAAAATATGCCTCTTAACATTATTAATCAAGGAATGTCGACATGGAAACTAGTTCTAGATGGTACTAATTCATTCTGTTGGGATGAATGTGACAAAATTGTCCTAACTGAAGAAATAAACAATGTAGAAAAAATCCCCCCTTCATAAACTAATGATCGTTTGCCTTTCATGACCGATCTTCTGCTTCAAGGTGTTTAGTATCATCCGAACAACATCGCTTATTATGTACATCTCATTTCCTTTTATGAAGTTATCATATATATTCACATTTGATGGTATATCCTACATGTTGTTTTAAGCTTCCTTGAACCTTGAAGATGACATGTATGCCTATAGAGGCGGGAGCAATCTCACAACAGCTCGTAAAGGATTAGAGAAATCAGTTGTTTTGGATAATTTGTCAAGTCCACAAACTTTGTCTGGTCATTCACGTATGTATGTCACTCCAACTTCGGTTCGTTTAATAGTTTACTAATTTGACAATATCTAAGTTTTATACCGATTGTGTTTTAGGTCAACCATTTTATAGTAGCATTTCATTTGGAGAACTTGTCTTCCATACTAAATCTAGTGACTCATTCACTGTGTCCTTTATAAGTTTAGCCATAGCGGAAAGGTTGTTGCAAGAGGGTGTGAAAAATCCTACACCTGAGGGAAGAACTATTATTGTTTTAATCGGTGCCCTCAAACATACAAGGACCCTTCTCAGGAATCCAAACATCGGGGACTCCTTTACTGACTCTCGTTTCACTTGGAATCTAAAAAAAATAATATATCATTGTCAATTATTAATGTAATCAACTGGACTCATCTTTAAAGTTGATTGAAACAACCTCTCTACTAGTTAGGGGCCAAGTTGTGTACTATTGAAAGTGGACTGTTATTGTTATTGTTCTATGATTGTATGAACCATTAAACTTCTAATTCAAAGTTCGTACTACTCCATATATCCTATTCTTATATTAATACAATTATTTAAATTTTTTATAACTAATTTTTGTAATGTTAGTAAATATTAATGAATAATCAATACTACTATTTAACACTTAAAATTATGTTATGTGTGTTTTTTAAACATTCAAAACAAATCTCCAATAAACATATTTTAACTATGATAGTTTATAAAAATGTTAATTTAACATTATTGAAAAATGTCAATCCTTTGGTGACGATTTCTGGAAATTGTCGTCGAATGTAACCATTTAGTGACGACTTTCAGAAATCTTCACTGAATGTGTAACATTTGGTAACAATTATCAAAATTTGTCACCAAATGGTTACTTTTAGAGATAATGTAAAAAACGTAGTAAAAAATCAAGCGTCTTTTTACTGACGATCGTGTATAATTGTTACCACTTATGAACTCTTTGGTGACGATTTCGAAGATTGGTCATAAAATGTTTAATAAATTATGGTGACAATTTCTGTAAAGAGTTACCATAAGTTAATTTAGTGACGAATACCTGAAATTATCACCCATTGTGGATCATTTTGTAATGATTTTCAGTATTAAATATTCACCATTTTGTGAAGATTTTCATCATTCGTTACGAAATGTTGGTCCTTTTGTGACGCTTTTATAATTTGTCGCTACAGGCTTAGTTTTAATGACAATTTGTATAATCGTCGCAATATGGTCACTTTTGCCGATGATTTTTCAAACGTCACAAAAAAATACATTGCAAAATGTCTACTTTGTTGTAGTGTTTCCTAACTTTGAAAAATGCAATATAAAGTATACAAACAAAAGCAAAGTTTCAATTATAAAAATTTAATGCATGTTATAAAAGTAAAAGAAAAAAATAAACTTCTTCAATAATGTACGACAAACTTGATCAGCAGTAACACATTGATTGAAGTGCTACCCACAAAGAGAATTATATGTATTGGTTACACATATAGATACTTTCCAAGCTGTATATCTATTGTTCCCCTTTTAGCACATCCAAGGGGCGAATAATGAGATTGGAATAACCATTTATCATGCACATAAAAAAATTATGGATAACGCATCCAATTAGAGAGATGTTATGATTAGTGTTGAAAGGGTATTTAGGAAGTGAGGATATATTCAAACATCCATGAAGGCAATAAATTTCATCTACCAGAAAACAAGCTCAAGTTAGTCCATATTAATTTATTCTTGGTTGTACTGATCGCCAAGCCTTAGTGCTGTCCGTAGATTCCTGCTGTCCCCGTACTCGGCTGAAATTGTCAGCCGTCCTTGGCCGTTAAATTCACCGATTATAATATTAACACTCAAGGTTATTAACCCCACGAACTCTATAAATATGTGTCAGAAGACCATGATTGTAGTAATCAGTAGTAGTGCCTTTGCGTTCTAAACAGCCTTCAAAATACAATCACAAGAGCTGATTTCTTGCGATCAATCACAGACTCATGGCTTCTTCAAGGGTATACGTTGTGGTACTTGCACTTATTGCTGCCATTGCTGGGGTAACGACTGAAGCTAAAGAGTTTGTAGTTGGGGATGAAACTGGCTGGACCATCAACTTTGATTACAAAACTTGGGCAATGGGAAAGGACTTCCGGGTTGGAGACAAACTCAGTAAGTAAATAACTTCCATTTTAATGCATCAACAATTTAAGTATTGGTTAAAAATCACCAAACAAGACTCTGTCTTTCTTTCTATACCAAGTTTTAATTATTTCCACTACATGTAAATGGTGGCTGGCAGTATTCAGGTATCCAGTTGGCAAGCACACTGTGATTCCAGTGAACGGAACAGAATTCCAGAATTGCATAAAACCAGCAGCAACACAGC
>JAOSBN010143411.1:0-25547 GCA_027563595.1 Erythroxylum suave | reverse complement strand
AAGATCCATCAGCTGTGGTGTCATTTGCAGTGGAGCAATATCTAGAGGTAATTATCTAACTTTAAATTTCTGAAGTTGTTCGCATAAAAACCACACTTGTGTCTTTAGGATTGGTTGTGTGATGAGATGATACATAAAGTCCATTCATCAACTATTTGACACTTATGATGAGATGATACATAAAGCATTTCTTGGATTTGTTACAAATCAAATGATGAGCTTCTAAAATAAATCTCAATTGTAATTATAACATATAATATGGAAGGTGAAGGAGTAGGGATGAGAGAACACAACTAGTTTATAATGATTAATAACCATTGACTTATGTTAACTCCCCAAGTTTCATTTAAGTCAGAAGTCACTAAGTCTTTCTTTAATGGGCTAAGAACTTTGACTTATAATTTAGTAGCTAATTTAATTGACCTTACAATTATACAATTATACAAGTATAGCTTAAGACTTCCCTCTTGGATCAAACGATGCACTAAAAGCTCATCTCACGTTCACACACATATAAATGCACTCACAACTCTTGCAATAACTTATACAAGATCATCAAGCACCAAAATATCATCCAATAACTTTAATATGAGTTGTTAAACCAAACTCTAACAAACAAATTCATTAAGAGTGAAAAACTAGTTGTTACATTACTAGTTCCAATGATATTGACTGTTATATTAATCAATAGATCTCATAAACTAGTCAAGTGATGTCTTAACCAATGCCTAGGTGAAATTAGTTATAAACTCTCCAGACAAACTTTCCTTGTTCAAAAGGGTTCAGTCATCCTAACTTGCATATAGGTTGATCGATGTCTAACCAAAAACTATATACATCACACTTTTTCAATCAACCTAGTTAATTCACTTATATAAAATTACAAACATTAAAACCCTACTTTATTTTGATCTAATCCACAAATGAATCAACTCAATTCCTAAGAAAACAAGTTTTTCAAAGATCAAAATGCTTTGTTTTTGACATACTTGACACAATTACAATTAAAATGCTTTTTAAGAAGTATTTTGAAGATCAAATCTTTAAAAACCAAATTAAATATCCTTTAGAATTTTACAAAGTATATGGTTTATTCCCTAAATGTGATATTTTTATGTAAATTAATAAACTATTGAAATGACCAAGATAAGATTACAAAGAAGATTATATTGATTGGTTACATATGAAATTTATTGATTCTCGATTCATTTGACTTTTTTCACTTAATTCAACTTGAAACTAAATAATAGTAGGTTTTATTATTTTCTTTATCTAGAACAATGTTTACTAGTACATGTATATACATAGTAGATGAAATGAAAGAAAAAATTTGGAGTAGAAAGAAATAAATAGATCACAAGAAGCAAAATGAATACCATTAGAGCTTCAGAAAGCCCTTCTGCAATTGCGGCATCATTGAAACCACCACCAAAAAAAGGTATTGCCAATAACCATTGTAAAAATGTATCAACATCCCTTGTTCGGCCATTGCACTGTACTAGACAAGCTACATAAACAATTATAAAGAAAGTAAGGAAGAACTTATCAGTCAGTAGCATACTATATAAACATGGAACAGTAAAACTTTGAGAATCAAGTTTACTAGCATCATAGTAGGGACAAAATGAAACACCAAATATTGCTTACTGTACCATAGAAATGAAATAAAATTTAGGTATCATTAAACAGGCCATGGCCATGCACAAATTTAACGTGCTGTAACCATTTTCAAGTTATAAGGGGTAGGAATTTATGTTTCTGAAATGTTGTGGTTTTTAGTTGGCTTGAGTATGAAATAAAAAAATATAGATTTGGAGATTCATGAAGTGATAGGTATAAAACATGAAGATGTTGGCTATGCAAGTATCACACATGCAAAACTCTTTAGAGTGTGACTTCAATTGAAACAGCGAGTTAAATTAGTTCCAAAGTAGAATTAAATCATTTATTCTTTCCTTAGTTAGCATAGTCAACATGTATGTATAGCTATGGTTATTATTTTGAAAGTTCTACAATTTTCTATCTAGGATTTCTATTTACTTTATGTCAACAAAATTTGATTTACAATTTGAGAATTACTATGTGGTTGTATAACTATCCACCAAAGATGGTGTTGTTGGGCTAAAGTAGTGTGAATTTAGAAGTGCAAAATATTGTTGCATTTCAGGTTGTTTTGCACTTCTAGTCCATAGCTTGCACCATTTCTTTATATTCAACATCCATGCTTCTCTTTGACTCCAATGCATCTTTTCTTTTCTACTTCTGTTTGTATCTAATGCCTAAATCATCCCTTTATATGTATCTAATGCCTAAATCATCCCTATTTTCTGCTAAAGTGATTTAAGGGACTTGACTTGATAATAAGAATATCAGGTTGATTTAGGACGGTTTCTTGGGTTCATAAGAACCTGTCTTTAAGGATTTTGATAATGTACAAATAATGATAGTGAGTCACAACATGGGTAATATTCACTAATTATATGCTTCAATCTCAATTTAAATTTCATCTTTCATCTTTCATCTTTATGTTGGAGAGTCATTTATGTTGGACAGAATGCACAATCAGACATCCTAAGGCTTGTTTTCTTCATGATCCGAACAATGTCAAGAGTCTTCTCCATTATTCCTTCCTCTACGGACATCAATATTAGCTTTGGAAAAACTTCGAGATCTGTTAGCATTTTCTTCTCTTCTACTTCTTTAAATAGCTCTTAGGCTACATCTATTTCTCTCATGTTAGTGAATGAACAAATTCAGGAAGAGTAAATTGGAGATTCTACTTGGTAATCCCTTTCTTTGTGACATTCCTCAAGTACTCAACCTTGGTACCTCTAAACAGAGTGTGGGTACAGACTTCTTACCTTCAAATTCATTGAACTGACTAACCATATACTCATTAATAGCATCAACCATGTAGAGGACTTCATAACCCTTCTTCTTCAACTCCTCAAGGAACTTATCTGCAGTGTTTGAAGTCACCAATAATTAATTCACTGTCTTCACTTCATATAGTTGCACTTTATGTTTATGAATTTAACATTATCTGTTAGAACTTCATTTTCAATAGTCTTTAATGGTTCGGATGGCATTTTAGACCTCTTTTTCCATTACAAATTCAACGAGCTCTAAATTACTTGCCTTACCTCTTTTATAGGTGGCAAGTGTGTCAGCATCACATTATATAAATTCTCAATCATTTATCACTTCATTAAAATTTAGTTTCTTATTTTCTTGTTTTCTTGTTTTCAACTATTGTTTTTGTAGATTGTATTCAAATACAAAGTAAGACACAATCATCTATCTCTTCATTAATCCACATAGAAGTTAATATACTGTCATTATGCTAATTTAGATTTCTATTTACTTTTTATTGGAAATAATTTGAGAGGTTTACATTCTAAATTTCATATGTGGATGCGTGTCAGAAGAATGATTAGGTGACCATTGCTTTGACATTGTATAAGTAAGTTGTTTTGAGAAAAAATAGAAATATCTAATTCAATAGAGTCCTGCTCCTGCCTTTTAGTTGATAGGTTGTACAATATAAGTTGTCAAGTACATATGATAAGTACAAATAGTAAGAATTTTTCCTACCGAGATCCTAGTTAGTCACAAACTCTATAGAATCAATTTCCTCCATTCTTAAATCACAAAGCCATAAATGAAGGATCCCATTTTAAATGATTTGTTTCTTCCATTCTGCAGCATATTTTAAGTCAAATCCCATGCTCAAATTTCAATCAATACTTTCACTAGGAAAAGCTTTGAAGAAACATTGTTTCTTCGATTTACTGCTCAGATTTATCATTGTGCTAGCATCATCTTTGCATCCATCAATTAGCAAGTATAAGTTGTACAAACATAAGTTTCCAGCCACCAATTAATATTTATCCGATCATCCACCAACTTCTTGTCACTAAATCTTTTTTCCCTATAATTGTTTCAATAACAAATGAACTACATCCACAAATTACAATAGTAAAAAAAGTGAACATTTTGAGTGAGATTACAAGATAAAGATCAAACCTTTCGCACTAATTTCCTTGAATTAACAGAAATTCAACTTTTCTAAGTAAACACCACCATTGAAGAAAACCCATTAATCATCACTAACACATCAAATTCAATGAAAACCAATCCTAAAAAGCCAATTAAAAGTTTTTTCACTTTCAATCTTTTACTACCCACATGTCTTCTCGATAAAATCCAACAAGTTCCATAATTAAATATAGGTGTGTCTATTGGCAATTAATAACAACAAAACTTGTACATGATTATCGATCCTATTTCGTTTATCTACATTTGAATATCTACATTCTTCTTCCAATAAATGGGTGATTTCAATTTTTTGAAATTCGCAATGGAGAACCATAACAACTAACAAGAATTAAAGTTGTAAAAAGGGAGATCAATACTTTCTTCCATTCTATAGCATATGGTTAGCAATGCTAATTAGTCAATTCTTATAACAAAATGGGCCTCTCGTAGTTAGATATGGTTAACAATGCCAATTACTTTTCATGATAGACTTCAATTATTTGCTAGAATTGCAAGGATAGAAACTTGAGAATGACATTTATGATATTTAATGAAAAAGGTGTTCACTCCTATTAAGCTTTGATTGATATTGCTGTTTCTTTTAAAAATGGAAATTATTTAACAGCTCTAGATTGTTAACAGTAAGCAATAAACAGTAAATCATCATATAAAATGAAATGATGAGCTGTTTCCCATCTTTCTACCTTCTAGCATAAAGTGCATCTTTACTGTTTAACAACTCATTTATGCTTAATGAAATAATCATCTAATTCCTAGCTTATAGCCTTCAATTATGGGATAAATCTTTATAGTCATTCACCTTATGAGAATTACTACAGTCTTCAATAAAGTAGCTAGCAAGTTAGTATTGGAGCATTCTTTGATATCATATATAGTAGATGGCATTCTCCTTGATCTTTTTACCAAAGCAACCATCAGAACATAACAAATTGACATCAACTAGTGGATTGGGCTAGTGCAATCAGACTAAACAATAGGTGGGATAAGAAAACTCTTCAAGATTGATTTTGGAACTCTTATTCACCTTATACGGATTGCTAGGAATAAAAACCTTGAGCTATAATAGTTACAACGTTAGTTTACAATGACAATGGAAAGTTAACTAAATCAATCATATTAATACATATCAACTCCAACATCTTTAACTTTGATTACCTCTCATTCCAACTTTGTATTTTAATTAATGATCATCACATTTCCTACTTTTACTCTCTTTAAGCACCTTGGGTACTCTTTATGATATTGTTGGTCTATGATAACACCTTGGAAGATTGATGCTTATGAACTATTCTGGACTCCATCGTAATGACTCCATTAAAAATTGTTTCTCAGTATTCTTTGCACTTTGGAAACATATTCAATTTCTTTCATTACATATCTAATACATCCATATACCCATGATTATGATTGAGGCCTGAACTTCATCTTTTATTTTCTTATCCTTTTGTAATGATCTAATAATGGATTTGTAATCGAAGAGTTTGTTGCAAATTAGGATTTCATCATGAAAATCTTCTCTATAACTATCTAGTATAATAACATTCAAAGAATAGGTGGGAAGGGGATTTCCTTTTAGCTTTACAAAATGAAAAAATGTATTATAAATTCTAAAAACTTAGTTGATCAGTTATTGTTAAACCATTTTTTATAGTTAACAATAATAGGAAGGATACCTTTAGGATAAGTTTTTATTCCATATGATCTTGTGCTAAATTTTTTTCTCATCTTGTTCTCATTAGCTTTATACGAGAATTGTTTGTAAATTTATCTAAAAGATGATGCATTCAAATATAAATGTCCTTTACTTTTTCTTACAAGTTGTCGTCAGGAAGTGCATTGAAAATTCATGTTTAAAGTTGACAATTCCTTTGGCATTTTCCTTGGGGCTATTTATAATGTGCATCCAGAGCATTTTGTATCTGAAGTATGCTCCCATAAACTTCTTCACCTAAAGAAATATGTGTTTATCTATCGTATCAAAAGAGCATTATGAAATTTACATATCAAAATACATTTATGAAATTTACATCTACAAATTTACTTCTGGAAATTTAAATCTACACATTTTCTGCTCTTTTGTTATCAAAATGGAAAAGTTACAGAAAGTTAGTTTATTCATGTTTCTTCCTTGGAAAGCATGTTCGCATGCGTGGATGCACACATTTACAAGAATATAGGAGCATAATCATGCAAATTTTTCTAGATTCTTGATCTTTCTTTGTCATCCATCAAGTTTTCCTGACAAAACCTTTTATGAACAGTATTATGAATTTATCTATAATTTATTCCAATCCACTTGCCTTTTTTTTTTGCTGTTTTCTTTGAATATGGTCGATGAATATTAGTTTAAAATCTAATGTTGATGTGAATGCAGGTGATTCACATGGGACCTGGTCTACCCAAGAAGAAGAATAATGCTGCACCAAGTAGCTTAGTACTAACACAACTACAATTACAGTACCATCAGCTAATTGGAAGTGTAGCTAATGACCCATGTGCTCATTGACAGCCAAAAGATCACGCACTTGCACGTACACAGGCACAACAACACAGCTGCACCTCCTGAGCCTACTTCAACACCAAGAGAAGTCACATCTGTGCCTAGTATTCATCCCAGAGATAAGTAATTTGAATATATGACGCAATATTAGTTCTCCCTCAACTTCTCAAGAGATGCCTCCAGCAGTTGGTTATCAGACACCGGTAAATCACACTATTCTTCCTACTGTGGGCTCTTCTTCTGCAAGCACTGCAGGTATGGTCTTTCACATCAAATTGGTTAAACTCATTTAAGATTAATTATTTTTTATCTAACCAATTAAGAGTATGTTATATGCTAATTATAAATTATTCCTTTGCTATTTTAGGATCCACAACTGATGGGAAAAAAATAAGGGGAGTCATAAAAGGACATGGATTGGCAAAGATTAATATGGTGATGGGTAAAAGATTGGAGATAGAGGTCTCCCCTGCTGAACGACGACCAACCATCTCCGTATAGTCTGCCAAATTATCAAGTGAGATTGGTGTGGTATCCTAAACTTCCTTGCCTATAAGAGCAAAATTTTCAAAAATTACTAATAAGGAATTGGACATTGCATTTGTTAAGTTAGACGTAAGTATTCTAAGCCAATCCAATTTGTACATGTTTTCCATATGCTTGAAGCGTTGACCAATAATTTATAATTTTTTGCATCAAAAGTGGGAAATCAAGGGAATGAGGACTGACAATGAAGTACATGCTGCTATGAAGAGGTTTCTAGCATTAAGGTCTAAAGATCAAAGGTATAATTTTAAAAAGCATTTTACCAAGTACAAAAAGGAAGTGAAGCCGCATAATGTCAGAGTGGCGGAGTGGATGGATTTATACGAGTATTAGCAGAAATTTGCTACAAAGGTTAGTCAGTGGCGGAGTGGATGGATTTATACGAGTATTAGCAGAAATTAGCTACAAAGGTTAGTTTTTATTTGATAAAAAAACTTAATTTCACAACTTCTTTGGAAACTGATTATAGTTTAGTATTTATGAATTGTGATTTATAGATGTTATAATAGATTTTGCTACGTTTATGATTAGGAAAAAAGTCAAAAAGACAAATTGGCTAGGAGTCAGGTCAAATGTTGACCGAACTCTGGCTCCAAGACCTTTGTAGTGCTACGACATGAGATTGTGAGTTATTATCTTTTTAATTATATTTTACTTTGATTGACATTTAAAAATTTATTGAAAAATTTATTAGTAATATATTTTTATACAACAGAGTGACAGGGATGGAGAAGAGTGTGACTGGATGAAGCTATGGTATCACACTCATTATGATGAAAGAAAGGATCAACTGCTGAATGCAAAGCAAAATGGGTGAGTACATAGTTCATTTACAAATATTTGTTAAATGACAATGTGTATGTAATTAATTATTACTTTTCTAGGAATTAATGTGCTATGAAATGACACATTCAATAGAACAAGGTCATTCGATGACAGTGGATGAAGTGTGCGACAATGTCTTCGGCACTAGATCAGATTACATTATTGGCATAGGAATTAGGCCTCGACCATAAGGGAAGAATTCAGTCAGAAAGAGACTTCGAGACGAATTAGAGGAGTCAAAGAGGGCTAATCAAGGGTTACAGTCTCAAGTTGATGAATTGACTAAACAAGTTATAGAAATGCAGGATCGATTAGCTTCCTAAGTCAAGCAACAAAAAAAGGTCTTGGAATTTTTATGTTCTACACATAATGTTCATTTAGATTAAATATGTACTCATATTGATACATTAAACACTTATGACATTTTTTTAATTATCGTATTGTGACATGTTTGCGAATTGCAATTAAATAATAAATTGCTTGCATGTATTCAATTCTTGTTATACATGAATAATTACTAAAATTAATGATATATTCAAAAAATTGAAGAATTATTAAATAAATTTATTTCATAAATAATATTTAATAGTTATTAAATAAATAATATTTTAAAATTTTGTTAAATATTAAATTAGCAAATAATTAAATTAAATTATTTTCAAAATTTTGAAACAAATTAAAATTAAAAATACTAATTATAATTTAAAATTATTAAATTAAATTTTTTCGAAATATTGAAAAATTTTAGAATAATCATTAAAATTGATTAATTATTAAATTATTCCTATATTCGAATAAATGAAAAGAAAGAAAAATTATTATATATATTGAATAATTTTTAAATAAAATTTTAAAAATTATTATAAATAAATTTATTTTGATTAAATTAAATTTAATAAATGTCTTACAATCTACGACGTCTGATGAACCAAACGTCGCAGAATATAGCTTTTCTGCGATGTCCTTAGAACGTCGTTAAAAATCAACCAATCCACGACATTCCCACACAATGTTCAAAAATATACCCTCCTTTCTTGACATTTTATAAAACGTCGTAGAATATCGTTGCCTTTCACAACATTTTCCACCGAACGTCACCAATACCTATTACCTACCCCACCATCTGTGACGTTTTTTGTGACATTTTAATAAACATCAGAGAAGGTTTACTGAGACGATACATTGACTTCTATGACGTTTTAAAAACATCATAGAAGGGGTCCATCTCTTTTAGTGCCCGAGCACTTTGCAACCTTCAACATGAATGAAGTAATGGCTCAAGTTGTAATTATTTATTGTTAAAAAGTTGTACGTTCGAAAGGAAAAAAGTCAAGAGAAAGCAACTAGAAGCATTTACGCCAAAACATCAGTCTACAAAAGCAATTCAAAGGTTGATGAACTATCAATTATTGGCAACTTCCCCGCGATAACAGAATTGGAAAGGCTTAGTACACAATTCTTGAATGAGAGGTGCAATTTGGAGTATAGAGCAAGGACCATCAGTAACCTTGCAAAGGGTGTTGAGAAGGGTACTATTAACTTGAATAATCATTTTGGAGATGCGGGGACCATTTACAACAAAACATGGGGGCCAATTGATGGAGATCAAAGGTGTCAGTCCATTTTCAAGTGCTACCATCCTCATGTTTACTTGATTCTATCAAACGATTCCATTTGACACCAAAACTGTAAAACTCATAAAAGAGGTATTAACCTCACTTTTTTATGAAATCCATTCAATTTTGTTGTTCTTTGATGGAGGAAATACTTTTGACTCTTTATTTAGATATTTCTAAATTTGAATCACAACTCTTCAATAGTTATTATAGTTTTTCAAGTATTACAAACTTTTTTTTAATAAATCGGTTGCTACATAGTTTTATAGTATCAGGTTTATGCATAAAGTAGTTATGTAATTGTCAAACTTGGTTGGCATACCTAACATCCCTAATAAAACAACAAAAAAGATAAGCCAATTTGGCCATCCATCCCTTCATTCTCCTGCCTGTAAATAGGTAGGAGACAAGTAAAGAGAATTATCCCATAAGAAGAAAATGAGAGACATGAGGTGAGAGTGAGAGGAAAAAGAGAGAGAGAGAAAAATATCTTGTGTATTTCTATAGGTCTAGTTTTTCTCCTTATAATTCTCTAATTTTTTAGTAGTAAAATTTTTATATCCTTGTCTGTGATTTTTAACCCTAATTTAGGGGTTTTTCACGTAAAATTTTTCTGTTCATTACTATTCCTTCAATCCTATTTAGCTACAAATATGCTCTAATCTGGTCAATTTTTTACATGTGGTATTAAAGCTAGCCTTAGGAATGTATATTAGCTTATTGTATGCTCTTTGGTTGCCACCGAGAGTGGATCCTCCAAATCAAAAGATAAGTTAGAATATTATTGACCCTATCAAAGGCACTATTCATAAAGCAGTTGTGATAGTAGTAATGGCGGCGAAGTGCGACATTGAAAAATTCAATAGGAGCAATTTCTCATTATGTAAGCTAAAGATAAAGGTAGTCTTGAGGAAAGATAATTGTTTGGAAGCCACAAGTGAACGGCCAGCTGGAATCACAAATGAAAAGTGAAACGAGATAGATGGGAATGTTGTAGCTAATCTTCCCCTAGCTTTAACTGATGGAGTATTATCCAACATAGAGGAAAAGAAGACTGTGAAGGAAATATATGATTGCCTCACAAAACTATACGAGGCCAAATCAGTCCACAACAAAATTTTTCTGAAGAGGAAACTATACACTTTATGTATGACAGAATCCACTTCGGTGACGGAGCACTTAAGCACTTTGAATATTCTATTTTTGCAACTCAAATCATTGGGGCACACAATAGAAAGAATTGAACGTTCAGAAATTCTACTTCAAAGTTTGCTAGATTCATATGATCAACTCGTCATAAATTTAACAACCAATACAAACACTTTAGTCTTCGATGACATTGTAGCCGCTATTCCAGAAGAAAAGAGCTGACGCAAGAGCATAAAAGATTGGTTGGAAAGTTCGTAACATGCAAAGGCCTTGGTAGCGATGAGAGTAGATCAATGGAATGTGGTCCAGGTAGGAGTCACAATCATGGTAGATCAAAATCCAAGAGTAAGAAGAACTATAAATGCCACAATTGTTGTAAGAAAGGTTACCTGAAAAAGGATTGTTGGAATCTAAATAAGAAAGATTCTATTCCTCAAGGAAACATTTCAAGCACTTCAAATGATGGAAGCGTAGTGGTTTATAAAGTAGCAACGACTATTGGAGGAAAGAGAAGATTTACTAATGTCTGGTTATTTGATTTAGTAGCTACTTTTCATATGACCTCTTAGAAAGAATGGTTCCATCAGTATGATTCTAACTCTAGGAGATCTATGTATAGCTGTAATGATCATGCTTTGAAGATCGTTGATATTGGCACCATTAAGTTAAAGATGTATGACGGGAAAACTTAGACTATTAAAAAAGTGCAACATGTAAAGGGCCTGAAGAAGAATTTGTTGTTTGTAGGAAAACTAGATGATCTCAGTTTCAGATTTGAGATTCAAAACAATATCATAAAAGTGATTAAAGAAGCATTAGTATTTATAAAAGGAGAGACGATTGTTGCAAATTTGTACATGCTAAAGAGAGTAACTTTACAAGAAGGAGAGGCATATATTGTGATGACTAGTCCAGATGAGAAATCTAGAATGACGAGGCATAAAAAGCTTGGACATATGTTAAAATAAGAAATGAAGATACTTGCAGAGAAGAATCTACTTAGATCTCACAAAGGTATCACTACCCTTCAATAAGCATTGCTTTGTGAGTAAGTAGCATCGATTGAAGTTTAACATATCAAAGTTCAGAAGCAAAGAAATTCTGGAATTGATTAACTCTGACGTATGGCAAGTACTAGTTACCTCCCTAGGAAATTTCTTTATATCATTCATTGATGATTATTTGAGGAGCTATTGGGCATTTCCTATCAAGAGGAAGGCAGATGTGTTTCTAACTTTCAAAATTTTACAAAGCACAGGTGGAACTCGAATCTAGGAAGAAGATCAAGTTTTTGCACTTAGATAATGGAGGCAAATATACTGATAAAGAATTTGATGAATTCAGCAAGCAAGAAGGCATTAAAAGGGAGTTCATAATGGCATACACTCGCCAACTACGTGGAGTAGTAAAGTGGATGAATAGAACTCTGATGGAAAGAACAAGAGCGATGCTGAGTACTACAAGCTTAGATAAGAAATTCTAGGTAGAAGCAATCAATAGTGCCCGTTATATGGTGAATCAGGCTCCATCAACTATAATTGAGTTGAAGACATTAATGGAAATATAGACTGGTAAACCAGGGGATTATTCCAACCTCCATATATTTAGAAGTCCTACCTATATAATGTTCAATGCCCAAGAAACTACGAAGTTGTATCTAAAATCTAGAAGATGTATTTTTTTGGGATATGCTGAAGGAGTAAAAGGGTATTGTCTGTGGGATCCCACTGCTCATAAGATTGTTATCAGTAGAGATGTTATTTTCTTGGAAGATAATGATCAAGAGCAAATAGAAGATGTTAGCACTTCCAAAGAGAATTCAAAGACTGCAATAGTATAGGTGGAAAGGGAATTTAATCAAAATGATTCTTCTAAATCTAGACCAAAGCATGAGGAGCAAGAACCAGTCGAATCTGATGTTATAGATACTCAGAGATCAATTCGCATAAGAAGAGCATCGAGCTGGCAGTTAGATTATATTATGGAGTGCAATATTGCATATTGTCTTTTAATTGAGGACAGAGAGCCATCAACTCTTGAAGAAGCAATAAATAGTTTAGATGTATCTCAATGGATGGCAGCAATGTAGAAAGAAATTAAAGCTCTACATAAGAATAAGACATGGGTGTTGATATCACCACCATAAGGAAGAAAGCCTATTAGCAATAAATGGGTTTACAAAATCAAGTGGAGTGGTGACAATCAAGTATAGCGAAATCGTGCTAGAATGATGGTAAAAGGATATGCTTAGAAAGAAGGTATCGATTTTAATGAAATATTTTCTCCTATGGTTCGTGTCACTACAATTCGAGTAGTTTTGGCTAAATGTGTTATATTTAACTTGCATCTTGAGTAGTTAGACGTTAAAATTGCATTTCTTCAAGGAGATCTTGAAGAAGATATTTATATGCTCTAACCAAAAGGTTTTGAAGAAAAAGGGAAAGAGAACTTGGTTTGGAGGTTGAACAAATCTTTGTATGGTTTAAAGTAGGCTTCAAGTTGTTTGTATAAGAGGTTTGATTCCTTTATCATGAGCCTTGAATATAACAGACTGAATGAAGACCCTAGTGCATATTTCAAGAGGTTTGAGAAAGATGATTTTATAGTCTTGCTATTGTATATAGATGATATGTTAGTAGCAGGCCACAACAATGACCGTATCAAAGAATTAAAGGCATAGTTTGCTAGGGAATTTGAAGTGAAGGATTTGGGACTAACAAACAAGATTTGAGGGCTACAAATTCATTGAGACAGAAATAATAAGAAGATTTTACTTTCTCATAAGAATTATTTGAAAAAGCTCTTGTAGTAATTCAATATGCAAGATTGTAAGTCAATTTATCCACCTTTTTCTTGTTAATTTCAAGTTATCCTCAAGCATGAGTCCTAGCAATGAAGAAGAGAGATCCAGATGTCTTAAGTACCATTGCATCAGTAGTGGGAAGCTTAATGATCGCTGTGATTTGTACAAAACTAGACATTGCACATGTAGTGGGAGTAGTTAGTTCATACATGGAGAATCCTGGTTAAGAGCATTGGAATATTGTTAAGAGGATTCAAAGATATATCAAAGTAACCTTAGATGTTGCATTATTTTATAGAGGATCATATTTTACTATGAGAGGATATGTTGATGCTAATTATGCAGGTGATCTTGATAAAAGTAAATGCAATATAGGATATGTGTTTACATTTGCTAAAGGAGCTATGAGTTGAGTTTCGAAACTACAGCTAGTTGTGGCTTTGTCAACAACAGAAGCAGAATATGCAGCAGCTACATAAGCCAGTAAAGAAGCAGTGTGGTTGAAGATGTTGTTGGAAGAAATTGGGTGCAAATGAAAGAATATTAGTCTATTTTATGATAACCAAAGTGTTTTTCCATATAGCAAGGAATCCAATATTTCATTCAAAGAAAAAAAAATTCAAGTTAAATACCACTTCGTTCGAATGGTAGATATTCAAAAAATTCATCCTATGGATAACTTGGCAGATTTTATGACAAAAGTAATAAATGATGACAAGTTTATATGGTGTCAATCCTTATATGGCCTGATAGAGATGTAAGCAACACGAAGCAACAACGTAAAAAGAATTGTGTGAAGACATGTAACACACCTACAACAACATCTAGAGATTTCTGTGCCTCCTGTCTGGTATCAACAAAGATCTGGTCTGGAACTACGGTTGGTTACTCCGCACGTTAGTCCTAATGCTAGGACCTACTAAACTAGTTTTACCCCTATCTCTGTCTCTCTTTCCTACTCCACTAACTCTACTTTGTTAGACAGCTGTCTCAATCACTGATCCTCCTCTCACTCCAGACTGTGCTCCAAAGGTTATAGGACAGTCTTTAATCTAATGCTCAAAAGAGTCATAACGTAAGCAAGCTCTCGATATCTTCCAACATTCTCTACCATAATTCTTTCCACAATGCTCACAACTAGGCATCTGTTATGTTTGCCCTCTAGATATATGACCTCTACTACTACTAATATGAGAAAAACTACCTTATGGTTTAAGTCCTGGCTTCCTCATTCTTGTCTGTGATTATGACAATTTATTTTGGCACTTAATAAATCTCTTGCCAGAATCAACTTGAGACTTACAATGCCTCTTAATTATAAACTCCTTCCTATACTCTCCTTGTCATTCCTTTAGTAACTATTCAATTTTAATCTAAGAAGATCTTAACTCAGTAAAACTATTCAAATTGGTAATAGTTAACCTCATTTTGATCTTTATATTTAATTCAACTTTAAATCACCTACACTTATCTTCCTCAGTCAGAATCAAAGTGATAGCATACCCCATTAATTCATTAAACCGCACCTCATACTCGGCTATAGTAGGATTTCCCTATTTTGGATCTAGGAGTTCCATTATCTTCCTATCCAAGTAGATCTTTGGCATATAATTCTCTTTAAAGACCCTCAGGAAGTGTCCTCGTGTTAGTCTACAAGGTCAGGCAAAACTACCTGGGACTGTCTTCCACCAATAATATGCCAGAACTTGTACTAGCGAGACTGTGTACTCAAACCTTTCATCAAACTCTCAGTCCAGCTGATCTAGCCCCTACTCCATTCTTTTTAGCCAACCTTCTGCCTCAACAGGGTTTGTACTTCCATAGAAGTCTACATCCCCCTAATTCTTAAGTTTATCAAACCTCCTTTCTCTCCCCTCAAGAATTCCCTGAGGAATTTATTCTAATTAAGGTACTGGGGACTATCTATTTGTAACACCCCACTCCCATCTGACACATACACGTGTGCCCTCCGAATACACGTGCACATGCCTGATGTGTTAACTATTTCACCTTCACTATATCACCTAACATCATATGTAAAAACCAAAAATAACACATTGTCTGAAAACTAAAATTTTCCTCATTTCATTTCTCAAACTATACTTTAGACTATAGCAGTAACCATCATCCATATTTTACAATGTTGTCAATGAAACAACCTAAGTCTGATGTCACCTTGGGGTTACTTCAAAATTTAACCAAGGATTGCAAATAGTGAAACCTCGGGTCTTCTTTTTGAGGAGCCGAAAATGAAATTAAATTCCTAAGTAACTAAATGCAATGCAACCTAAACTATAGAATGGGGTTTGATTTGATTGACTACCACTAAAATTGCAATAAATTAAAATAAATAGAAACTATTTTTTATATTTTAAAATTAAAATGAGTGAAATGAAATGTTAGGAAGGAATGGAATGAAAAACACAAGTGATTAACAACGATAAAAGTAGCCCTCCTTCAATAGCATAGGCAATCATCACTTAAACAGATATAGGAGTTAAAAACAATGAACTAAGAGTATAATGAAGCTTTTAATCCAACAACCCAGCCACCTCGAATTGTCACAAAAATAATTTCTAAAGTCCCAATCTAATAACACCCCTGAAACTCCTCTCTTCAAAACCTATGCATATTAAAACCCTCCTTCTTAAAACAATGCACACTCTCATTGTTCAATCTCAAAACCTATGCACACACTCCTCTTTTATCTCAAAACAACACCTCCAAAATGACAAAACCTACCACCCATTTTTCACTCTTACTTTTTCTTTTTTAAAACCCCCCATGCACACCACGCTTCTAACCCTCTCTGCATGTTTTTTTTCCTCCACTCCAATGACAACGTTTTTCTCTTAGCTCATCCAACGTGCATGTTTTGCTTGCTTCCTGCTGTTTCATTTTTGCTTCTTGCGTCAATGCATTTTGTGCTTTTTTGGTTCCTCTCTTTTAGCGTCTTGTAGCTTCTTGTGCATCATTTTCTTCAATTCGAGTCACGTTTTGGTTCGGCTTGGTCCAGTCTTCCTCTTTACTGCGTTGTTTTGGGTTGCTTCTATTGATGCATTTTCTTTAGATGTTGGTGTCGTTTTTGGTTTCTCTGATCTAGCTGCTTGTTTAACGTTTTGGACAACTACTTCTTTTATCTTTTGAGTGTCCTGCAATAAAATTTTGAAATAATATAGCATCAATTGTCCTAAAATAAATTAATCAAAATTAAACAAAAATATGACAAAAATTTTCCCCTATCAACACAATTTAAATGTAAGGAACAATAATTCAAATAATAATCAAATAATGCAATAAAGACCAATTTTAGTGACAAAAACCCATCCAATTAATATAAAATATATATAAATAAAGGAGTTTGTGAACTCCCCCATACTTAGTCTTTTTCACTCCTGGGGAAATTATTAGTAAAGAAAAATCCAACAGTTAAACTCAATGCAAGCAAACATAAAATAGAGAAGGCAAGAATATGCGATCAACTCAAGCAACCTCTATCCTTAATCAATCAATAGTCATGGAATGCTTTGTTGTAAACAAGCGAACATAAAAGACATAGCAAGAAAGAAGGAAGAGAAATATAGTAGATCTCTCATAAGGTATAAGTGTCTCACTCTTCTCTCAAATAGGGAATTTTGCACTCAATCCACCTAGATTAGCACCTACCATAAGCTTGTAAAGGTTCTACTATCTCCACCACTAACATACCATAAATTCATGATCAAGGGGACTTTATAGGGTTGTAATGTTGATTAAAGGCTAATGAATGGATGAAATGAAAATAATGACAAGTGCAATGCATAAGTGTTAAGAAACAACTCAAAGTGAGCTGAAGTGCAACATCAAATGAACACCAATGTGTAAATATCAACTTTAAAGAACCAAGCTTTAATCTTTAACCACGAAGGGATGCCTTATTTCCAACTTGATTCTTTTTGGTCAAATTATTCCTCTTTCTTTTCTTTTTCTCTTTTCTTTTTTTTTTTAATATTGGCATTACCCAACCCAGGAAGATAAAAATAGCAACATCAATGATGCACATTTAATCATGAAGAACATAATGTAACTCATGCAAAACACTTGTTCATAAAAAGTGAGGGGCTCAAAGGGGTAAGAAAAGGTCAATTGAAATGGCTTGTATTTGGGCGAAAGGGTTTAGAAATGAACACCCCTATCATGCTCACAAATCTAGGTATTAATGTAGCTTTGAAAAAAGAATCTAAATAAGTTCTAGAGGCTAAACGAAAATAAACAACTACTAAATGAAAATAAATAACTACAACTACTTCCTACTGGAAAGGTTCCCTCCCCCACACTTACTCCGAATTATCTCAAGAGACAGATATCACCATCAATACAATAGAAAATAAAGGAGAAGGGTGGAAGGGAATAACCATGTGATTAAGGGGGTATTTGATCCTTATGGTAGTGCTTAAGCAGATGACCATTGACTTGTGAAACATGACCAGTTGCTTCATCCATTAGCTCTACCATACCATGAATGCACCTTAGTAACTCTAAAAGGGCCCTCCCACTTAGTAATGAGCCGAGCATCAGCTTCAACTGAGCCTTGAACTTTAGATCCTTATCACCTTCATGGAGCTTTTTCCCTAAAATATGTTTGTCATGAATCATTTTCAACTTGTCTTTGTAGATTATGGCATTATCATAGGACTCAAGTCTCATCTCTTCAAGCTCTTAGAGTTGCATTGTCTAGTTTCCAAGTGAAGATTCAAGGTTTGCATCATATGCATTGATCTCCCAATAATATTTATGGTCGATCTCCATAAGTAGATGGCAAGACTTGCCATAGAGTAATCAGAAAGGAGACATGCCTATAGGGGTCTTGTAAGCAGTCTTATAAGCCCACAGCATCTCCTCAGATCTTTCACTCTAGTCCTTGCGGGATGGTTTCACTTCCTGATTGGAACAGACTTCAGCCAACCCATTTGTTTGAGGGTAGTAAGGAGTGGCTAACTTGTAATTAACTCCATATTTAGTAAGTAGAGACTTGATGGTCACATTGCATAAATGTGTTCCTTGGTCATTGATGATTGCTCTTAGAATGTCGGACCTACAAAAGATATGAGGACGTAAAAACTTTGCAATAGTAGAAGCATCATCTTTCCTAGTTAGCACTACCTCTGCCCACTTAGACACTTAATTTGTTGCAGGTAATATATACGAAAATACAAATAATGGAGGAAAGGGGCCCATAAAATCCATACCCTAGATATTAAAAATTTCAAAAAAATGCATAGATCTTAAAGACATTTCATGCTTTCTACCTAGACTCCCAAACCTCTAGCACTTGTTACAAGACTTGCAAAAAGCATAAGCATCTTGGAATAAGGTAGGCCAGTAAAACTCACACTCTAAAATGTTCCTATTGATCCTATTAGCACTAAAATTCCCCCCATAAGATGAAGAATGTGCAAAGGTAAGGATAGAGTGGATCACATCATTAGGAACACATTGTTTGATGATTTGGTCACTGCATTGCTTCAAAGAATTGGAGCATCTTAGATTTATTATCTTACCTCCCTTTTCAACTTATCAACTTGAAACTTAGACAAAAAAGGAGGCACAAGATCAGCGACAATATGACTAACAATATTAGAGTACCTAGGCATTTGAATCGCCAAGGCAAAAAGTGCAGAGTTGGGAAACGAATCAACTGTAAGATCAAAAGAGTCAATTCCCTTAGTACCTTCAGGTAATCAACTAAGGTGGTCAACCATATGATTTTCTACTCCAGCTTTGTCTCTGATTTTAGTATTGAACTCTTGTAGGAAGAAAGCCCATCTTAGTGGTCTTAGTTTAGATTGGGGCTTCTCGATCAAGTATCGCACTACTACATGATCTATAAAAACAACCACTGAGAGTTTATCAGATACTGTCTAAACTTATCTAAAGCAAGGATTATAGCAAAAAGTTTCTTCTTGGTAGTGGTATAATTCACTTGAGTGGAGTCAAGTATCTTGGAGGCATAGGCTATCACTCTAGATCGCTTTTCCTACCTCTGACGAAGCTTAACACTAACTGGAAAGTTAGAAGTATCACAAGACAGTTCAAAGGGCAAATCCCAGTAAAGTGTAGTCAGAATAGGGGGTAAAACAAATAAGGATTTCCAAGTGTCAAAGGCATGTCTACATTTCTCATTAAAGTGAAAATCAATATCTTTCTTCAATAATGTAGGAAGGGTTAAAGCAATTGTACTAAGATCTTTCATAAAGTGCCAACAAAACTCGACATGCCCTAAGAAAGCCCTCAATTCTTTAAGACAAGTAGGATAAGGAAGTGAGGAAACGAATTCAATCTTGGCTCTTTCAACTTCAATCCCCTTTTGAGAGATGTGATGAGCAAACACTATGCCACTATCTACCATGAAATGACATTTTTCATAATTCAAAACCAGTTTTTGCCTAATACATCAACCACGAACACTTTCAAAATTAGGCAAGCAATCATCAAAGCTATCACCATAAATGGTGAAGTCATCCATATTTCACTCCAATAAATCATTGAAGATCACCATCATACACCTTTGAAAGATTCTTGGAGCATTACACAACCCATATGGCATCCTTTGATAAGCATAGGTACCAAAAGGGCATGTAAAAGTAGTCTTGTCGTAGTCTATTGATGCAATCGGAACCTGGAAATAACCTAAAAAGCCATCCAAGAAACAATAGTGAGATTTACGAGATATTCTTTCCAAATTTTCATCAATGAAAGATAATGGAAAATGAACCTTCCTAGTTGCTTCGTTCGACTTCCTATAGTCTATGCACATTTTCCAAACGTTTTAAACTCTTGATGGGATAAGTTAATTACTCTCATTTCTCACTACTATGATACCACTCTTCTTTGGTACTACCTATACCGGGCTCATCCACTCACCTTCCTTCTTAACCACATCATGAATAAAAGGATTCGACCTCCTTGGTGACTACTTAATTGGCTTGGTCCCTTCAACCAAAAGGATCTTATATGTGCAAACCAAAGGATCAATCCCTAGTATGTCCCCTAAAGACCAACCTATAGCCATCATATACCCTTTCAACATGGAAACTGATCTCTCTTTTTCAAAAATACTCAGAGAACTGAAAATAATGACAGGTAATTTGTAATCATTAGCAAGAAAGACATATTTCAAGGTAGGGGGAAGGGGTTTCAATTCTAAATCAGGGGGCTGTACAATAGAAGGAACTAACTTTGGTATATTAAGTGCATTCAGTGTGAGTGGTGTGTCCATGTGGCTTGGGGAAGGAGATATAAGCTTAGAGCAGTGTATATGTCCTCCACTTCTCAACTCAATGTCACTATTAAATGACCTGAAAACAACAGAATTAGGATCAATCAATAGAAAAAGAAAGTAAATCAGAAGTGAGAATGGGATTAGAAGGGGTTAGAGCAGTTGTAGGATCAGTGCTATCCTCTTCTAATATTCCAGCAACACTTGAAGGAGAAACTACTTTTGTGGCTTGTACATCAGGTCCTTTATCATCAGTTCTACAAAATTAAGAACCACACCTTCCTCAAGGCTATCAAGTGTAGAACTAGCAGTAATATTAGAATCAAAACATGATGATACATCAAAATCATACGAAATGGAAAGCTAACTTTCTATCTCTAAGACACATGATACGTCACCCTTGCATGCACAAAAGTCAGAAGAATGGGAGGAGGATAAACAGTTAAGTGCATCATCATAATTTATAACCATGTCATATTAGTTAATCTCATGCACTTCAGTCTCATGCAAGTCATCCACATCATTATCATGACATTCAATCAAATTAATATCCAAGTAAGAATAATCTTCATAACCATAGCTCATAGCTTCTGAAAGATTAAATTGCACTTCGTGATCCCCAATTCCTATAGTGATAAGAACCTTTTTCATGTTAATTATGGTCTCAATAGTTAGAAGGAAAGGCTTACCTGGAATCAGGGTACTCTCAGCAGGGAGCTCATAAGTCATAAGGACATAAAAGTCAGCTGGGAAAACAAGACCTTTGACTTGCACAAAAATATCCTCAAGAATGCCTTTAGGGTATCTCACTGTCCTATTAGCTAGACCAAGCACTAAACTAGTGTCTTTCAAAGCTTGAATACCCAAGGTCTTATAAACAGAGGTCAGCATGACATTAACTACTGCACCTAAGTCAAGTAGGGCATAATAAATAGTATTTTGGCCTATGGTACAAAGAATAGTGTAAGAACCTAGGTCTTTGCATTTAATAGGCAACTATGGCTTAAATAAGGCACTAACACTCAACCCTAGTTAGATTCTGTCACTATGCCTATATGTTCTCTTATTTGTGCACAGGTCTTTCAATAATTTAGCACACTTAGGCATCTTTTTGATCAATTTAAGCAGTGGCACATTCACCTCAAGTTTGCTAAACATTTCAAACAATTCATCATTGTCTTTCTTGTCAACAATCTTTTGCTAACCAAGTAAGAATTTGGAAAAGGTAAGTCACGAATGTTTACCGCATCACCTTTAGGGTAGGAAGGTGATCCTTTCTTCAATAGTCTTTTCATGATAGTTGTTATTGCCTCTTCATCATTTTGCATCACTGGTTGTTTCCGAGACTTCTCCAAGAGCTTCTTTTCTTGTAGGCTTTTAGATTGAATAGAAGCTTCTTTCCCAACGTGGGAAGTTTCTTGAGTAGTGTTAACAAGAGGAGACTCATCTTATATTTCCCTTTTAACCAGTTCTTCATCCTCTTTATTCTCTTTGAATTGCACTTTCTTAGCACTAATTTCCTTACCAATTCTCAGTGTGATTGCATTCAAAGATGTAGGATTTGTCACTATGTTATAGGGTATAGAACCACTACTCTTTGCTTGTTTTTCACTCAAGTTATTGGAGATTTGAGTAACAAAAGTGTTAAGTTCTCATACTTAGTCTCTATTTACTCTAACTTAGAGAACACATTTTGTAGATATGAGTCCATCTTATTTCCAATAGCATTCAACTTAGCATCAGTTTGTGTCTTCTCTTGATCCAATCATGAATTAATCCTGGCAATGCCCTTCATGATCATAGCAAATTCATCACCCTTAGAAAAAGAATATGATGTCCCTTGTTTAGACACCATTTGATTGGAATAATTTCCTTGAGTGTTGCCTTGATCGCCACCCTATCTAAAGTTTGGGTGATCTCTCCAATCTGGATTAAAGGTGTTGAAGTAGGGGTCCCTCTTTTGATATTGGCCATTCCTACTTTAGTAGACGGTAGAAACTTCTTCATACCTAGCACAATTGTTAGAGGCATGCATCATGGACCCACAGTACTCACAAACTACTACTATAGCTTGAGAATGACTCACTGAATTAACTTGCTTGGCTTCCATATTATTCTCCAAAATATTGAGTCTTTTCTCCACTTAGTTTCCCAAAGCAGCAATAATACCTTAAGAAGAAGCTGAAGAGGAATTATAAACCATTATAAACCCTTCTTGTGTCTCTAGATTGAGCGTCATTGGTAGCCATTTTTTGAAGTAGGTCCCATGTAGCATTGGGACTCAATTCTCTAACAAACCATTTGCAACAACATGGATTGAGGGCTTATGATATGGATGGAACCCTTCATAGAAAGAGTTGACTAGATTGTTTTTTGAAATATTATGATGTGGACATTGGGCTAGAAGTATTATGAACATTGTCTAATATTCGTGCATGGATTCAGTATCTAGTTGTACAACACTAGTTATCTCATTTTTTTAGCCTTAAAGTTTTGGAAGCAGGAAAATATTCATCTAAGAATGCTCCCTTCAACTGATCCCAAGTCAGTGTGGTGAAAAGTTGAGGTAGTGTGTAAAGCCACTCCTTAGCCTTGCCTTCTAAAGTGAAATGGAATGCTCTCCTCAATACATCTTCAAGATTTGCTCTTGGTGGTTTCATAGAAGAACATACCATATGCATAGTTTTCAAATGCCTATGTGGATCATCACCTACAAAGCCATGGAATTTAAGTAAGGAAGAAATTAATGCTACTTTAATTTCAAAGTTCATATGATCAGTATAAAAGACATAAGGGTTATAATCAACATCAAAATTATTAATCTCCCTCATGCTTTTATTATGCTTACCATTATTCCCTAGGTTATTCTCACCATGTTCGTTGTTCCTATTATATCCATTATTACCATTATCACCATCCATGTTTCTTGCTCTAATTTAGAATCAATAACAGACAAGTGTTCACTATAGGTAGCTCTCTCACTAGGTTCTTGTTCACTAGATGACAAACTTGACTTTTGTGAAATATGCTCCTCCTCAACAAGAACTTGGCTTGTACCCTCTATTCTCCTCTCTCTTCTAATCTTTTTCACTAACCTCTCAAGTTCAATATTTAAGGGAATAAAAGGTAAAGCCCTATCACTCCTAGGCATAAACAATAACATTAAAAAAAGAACGAGGTGCAAAACTAACTTGCACAACCAGATTCAAGTTAAAAAAAAGGGAAGAATATGATGAATGCAAGAGTGTGTGTGTATGAGAATGTATAAGTATGGATGACCATACACTTAGTAGTTTATGAAAGAGTGTGAAAATATGTAACATGCACAAATAATCAAAGAATATCAAAACTTCAACAATATGCAAAAGGAAACAATTTTCCCAAAACTTGACTTGGAGAATGGACCCACACACTTAAGAAAGCAACTAAGTAGGCTATAATCAAGCAAACAAGAACAACGTAATCTAGTAAACCACAACCAAAACAAAGAGCAAACTCAAACTTCTATCTAGTAAAGAAAATGCAAAATACAAATAGAGATGGACTATGCCGTGTCAATACAAGTATGAGGTTCAAGAAATAAACCCAATCAACGTTACCTGACATTTAGATACTAGGGAACCAATTTCTTGGCTCCCCGATAATGGCATCACTTGAAACAACCTAAATTCGATGTCACCTTGGGGTTACATCAAAATTTAACCAAGGATTGCATATAGTGCAACCTAGGGTCATTCTCTTTGAGGAGCCAAAAATGAAATTAAATTCTTAAGTAACTAAATGCAATGCATCCTAAACTATAGAATGGTGTTTGATTGGATTAACTATCACTAAAATTGCAATCAACTAAAATAAATAGAGATGATTTGTTTTAAAAATTAAAATACGTGATATGAAATGTTAATAAGTGAATGGAATGAAAAATACAAACGATTAACAATGATAAAAGTAACCCTCCAATTCAATAGCACAGGCAATCATCACTTAAACAGATATGGGAATTAAAAGCAATGAACCAAAAGTATAATCAAGCTTTTAATCCAACAACTCAGCCACCTTGAATTGTTACAAAAATAATTTCCAAAGTCCCAATCTACTAACTGCCACTAGAATAGTAAAATAGAACTAAGGATACTAGAATTCAATGCTCAATTATTAATCAATAATTAATAAAACATAATTAAAGCTAGCAACCAATATAAAGATATAATAATTCAAGCCACCTTCAATAGTCACCAAATATTTAACAAAATCTCAATATGGTCTTGACTCAAAACAAAGTAATGAAATTAGGTCATATTCAACACAATATCAGTCAGTAAACAATAACCCTGCCACAAAAATCTTCAAATACAAGATATAATCAATACACAACTCCAAATAATCAAATAGTTATCTTAAAACCAAGGAATCACTAAATAATTAAATGGATAGGAGATTAATATAACTTAAACTCCCCTATGAAAACCCATGCTCCTGCCATGGCCGTTAAATCAGAGGATTAAGACAAACAAGCCATGAAGACTATAAAATCTATTGCCAACAATAAACTCCACAAATCAACCATGGAAGATGAGAAATAGGTTTGGAATTATGGGAGATAACGAAAAAACAGAAACCTTGTTTGGAAAGAGGAATGAGGGTGATTGGTGTGTTTTTAATTTTTTATATATAGACGATAGATAAAAGGTATAATTATGAGCCAAATAACCTTATAAGTAAAACTTTAATTTCAATAATCAAATTTATGGTGAAATCAATTAAATAATTAATTACACTATAATTAATTAA